>LR736870.1:7379271-7463673 GCA_902654985.2 Oryctes borbonicus
CGATGGTCGGGTTACAAATGAACACAGAAATAAAGAAAGAAAAATTATCCAACACGTTTTAAAAATATGCGATAAAAATGGAATGGTTTTTAATATCTCCTTTGTTTTGCAACTTTTACGTGGGCGATTCTTATTAAAATGATTTGTAGTTGGTAGAAATATCTGAAATTTGAGAACACCTGTATAAAGAAATATTGCTTGTGAGTCAGTTGTAGGTTATCTGTTATTTTCGCTCCGGAATCTAAATTAACGCCTTTGAAATTAAGAACGTCAGCGTTTGGCTAAAAGTCTTGACGACAATTTATTTTTCATGTGCACCTACAAATATCTAAGTATGTATCTTTAAAATATACAAAGCGTTTAATGTTTTCTAATTCTAATCTTCTTTTCTTTACTTTTGTTAGTAGCTTTTTGGAGGAATATGCTCTGGATGGCAAAACGACGTTACATTAAAAGGTAATTAAATTAGATTTAATGGGGAGATTATTTTGATTTAGCTCGGGGAAATTTTTAGCTGACTGTTGTAATAAGATAAGCTTAGATTAGATGACCACCCGAGGTGACTCTTGACCCATCCCACTGCCACCTTTTTAGATCTATTGACTTGTCTGCCAGACGGATTCGGCCTTTATAGGCAAGCCTTTCTTCCACTCTTCTCTATTTGGTATTACCATTTGGGACTAATGGCGTCACTTGGAATGCTAGTAATTGGCCCCGCTTTGAGTTCCTTTAACAATTTTTGATAGTTTACACAATGCGATTTAATTATAGGAGGTTGGTCATTCATTAGTCTGTAGTTTGTTAGCCTGGCCTCCCCTTGGATGTATATATTTAGCAGTTCCAGATTTAGCACGGCTTCCAGAGCCGCTGTTGGCGTGGTTTTCATAGCCCCCGTGGCACATAGACATGCCAGTTCTTGTACACCACTTGGCCCCCTTATTGCTTCTACCTGCAATGTTTTCGTCCACCATACCACCCTCGCCTAATCTAATCTAAGATGAGCTTTGGAAAATATTTGTTATGAATTGCATTTGCTAACTCTTGTTTAAGTGAATAATTACTAAAATCAGTATATAGGATGTTCGCGGAATAAGGTGTTATTTTATTATAAATACAAAGATTTAACTTTATTAAATTTAATTCTAGCATTGAAGATCTCTACCACAGCTTTGAGGGTACAAAAAAATCATAAATATTTCCCTTTTTATTTTTTTTATTCGGGCTGTTATGGCGCTGAAGAAAGAACAGGTAACGGCTTCCTTTTACCAGCATTATAAGAAAATTCTGTTAGTATCGTGCAAATAACAAACCTGCAGAAACGAGTTGCGCATCACGAAATTAGCAGAGACTAAACAGACTCGTGTTTTGTCGACTTTCGGGGAAAGCAGTAGGCAACACGAACCCTTTCTTATGAGACGAATAGACATGAGTCGCTGCTAATTTCGTGAAGCGCAACTCGTTTCTGCAGGCTTAGTAAATACGGATGACGTAGGAACATACCGTGTGTTCTCGAATAGGTAAACAATCTGGTCGTAATCGTAAAGGAGTTTGAAAATATTTCGATAAATTATGTGATTATCGAAATTTTAATCAGATCATCTCATCCATATGAGTTCTTCCACAAATGTGCACTGATGAGCCGCAGTACGGCGAAACATGCGTCTCTACATGATGGTTAGGTGGTAGCGACCTTTTACCAGTCGATTCTCCATGGCATTGCTCTAGCCCAACCGTTTTAAATATTTATTTGCAGATTTACTCTAACCGCTCTGAAAGTACTCATCGTGCTGTTCATAACGATATTCGTTGTACCTCCGTTTGTTTTCAAGTATAGCTACAAGTTGCAGCAGAATGTCGTTTTCCCCGCTTTCGGTAAGTATTCTTACGTTATACTTTCGAACCATCATAATCAAATCACGGATCGATTTCAGTCAACATACCTAGAAATCCGAACTACTCGAATCCCTCAAAGTTCGAATTGCCCGGCAGTAGGAACTTCTACGTCGAGAACGAAAACAACGTAAGGTTGGGCGTGTGGCACATCTTACCGGAGAATTTTTCGCGCGTTGCGAACGTCGCGAGTAAAGACGATAGTTACTTCGATGAAGCGTTAAGCAGCGGAGAGACTGTCGTCATCTACAACCATGGAAATTCAGCGAATCGGGCTGCCACTTATCGGATAGCCATGTATAAGTTTTTACGGAAGTATTTCCACGTAGTCGCTTATGATTATAGAGGTAAAGTAGGGAATTTATTTTTTTAACGCAAAATTTTGGAATAGAACATGAGTGCATTCACGTTAGAACGATACTTAGAAAGTGCCCTGTATATGTTTGTATAGGGTGATCCAAAAGTAACTAATAACATTCGTGGAAGTGATAACCCTTGTAATATTCCATTTAAAACTTCCATAAACTAATGATCTATTTATAAGCGTTTTCAAGAAAAAGCTAAGGAAAACTTACAACCAAAGAGAAATTTTTCATAAACAAACGATTATAATTCATCCGAATAGGCTATGGTGATTCGACTGATGTACCACCTACCGAAACCGGTGTAGTAAGCGATTGCCTCATCATCTATCAATGGGTGGCGAATAGGACCTCGGCGAAGATATTCATCTGGGGACATTCGCTGGGCACCGCTATTTCGACGCACGCCGTCTCGATCTTGGGCACTCAAAATTTAAGACCGTTCGGTCTTATCCTTGAAAGTCCTTTCACGAACATGCGCGAAGAGATTAACGAATATCCATTGTCGAAAGTAAGCATTGCCCTCTGGAGGTGTGACGGTTTAATTTTGGATAGGCGTATTTAGAAAAATAAACGCTTCTTGTTTTACGTGAATTACTCTTACCTTGGTGCTAGTCCAGAAACTAAGCTGTCGCATGTGATAGCTTCCGTGCCTGCTCATACATTCTATCTTCTTTAGCTCTTCAGATTTTTGCCATGGTTCCATTCCACCATCGTTGAACCGATGCAAGAGAACAAATTCATTTTTGCTACCGACAGGCATATATTAACAGTGGATTGTCCGATTTTGATATTGCATGCTGAAGACGATGGCATAGTTCCTTTCCATCTTGGATATAAGGTTTGTTGGTGCCAATAAATTGCAACGAAACACTTAGTAATCGCTTTTCTTTTTCAGCTGTACAGGGAGACTTTGCAATATCGGAAACCTGACCAAGGAAGTATTGCATTTATCGGGTTTTCTCGAGGAAAGGGCTACGGGCATAAGCAGATATTTCGGGCGCCCGAATTACCGCGAATTATCGAGTAAATTTGCGCTTATTAACTTTTCCAACGTTAAAATAAATCTCATTTTTAGGAATTTCGTGAAGAGCTCCATACAAGAAATGGAACGTATAATGAAACTATGAAACGTCAGACGGCATAACCGGTGAACTTTAACTCATATACATGCTGTGATGAATGACCGAATCTCAAATATGTTAATTAATTTATTATTAGTCTTATTGATCTATTTCAATATTCGTATGTTTGGTTAAAATAATTGTAATGTTGTTATGCTTCATTCTTTTTGTACAGATTTTATAATTTCGAAATAAAGTTTTATGGTTTATTTATATTTCTACAACAGTGGCGCGGCGTGATAACGTAATGTTGGGCCGCCCACCAAAAAAATTTATTCAAATAAATCTGCCCAACTTCCTCAGTTAAATTTTTTTTAATTTCGCGGTTGATTTAAGTTGGCAGCACTAGCAATTGTGAATATATTCATCCACTTAGCATTACTGTAAATGCCAACTTAAATCGTCCGCGAAATTTAAAAAAATGTTTACTGGAAGCTTACAAGTTAAAGAATCGAACGGCACAGTGTCTGATGCAGGGAAAAAATAAAAATTAATAATATATTGTTTATATTTAATACAAAAATTTAAAATTAAAAATAAAGCGTTTGAATTTGTCAAAACTTTAGTTCATATTACACACAGGATGGCGTTGAAGCCACTACTTAAAAACTTGGAGCGTTGCTTGCTTGTAATGCAATTATAGGTTATGTTTTTATTGTTATCATTTTAATTGAAAATTTTTTTAAATAGAAAGACATATTTTGAATTTATCAACAGGATTACATCAAGTAATTCGTTGGCATGCGTTTTTCCAATGAAGAATTAACAGATATCGTTTTTATTTACGGCGAGACCGGCGGAAGTGCGACAAAAACACAACGTTTGTACCAGGCTCGTTTTCCAGACCGCAGACGTCCCTCGACTAAATTAATTGGCGACACCATATTTAGATTAAGAGAAAAAGGCATCCTGCAACCGGATTATGGAGGTCGTGGCCGGAAGAAAACATTAAAAGTAATACTCGCAGAGGAGAAGCTTAGAGAGATCCTTCGTGAAAATCCAAAGATAAGCACTCGAGCTGCTGCAAAGCTAGCAGGTGTATCACACAGTATTGCGCATAAGACTTTCCGTAAGAGTTTATCGAAAGATAAGTTTAATACGGGTCAAATAGTGCTAACGGAGGAAGATTGCCTTTCACGGTTAAAATTCGCCAGTTGGCTTAGACAAAAACATTTAAACGAACCAGATTTTTTAACCAAAGTACTATTTAATGGTGAGTGTCGTTTTACTAGAAAAGGCATTACAAAAATTAATAATGTATTTCCCTGGACTGACGAAAATTTACATATAACACAACGGGATCAATTTTTCATTAATATTTGGATGGGAATTGTAGACGATACTCTCTTAGGACCTCACATACTTCCCGCGGAGCTTACAGTAAACGCCTACTTACATTTTTTACGACATTCTTTGCAGGAATATTTAGAAATCATACCTTCGCAGAAACAAATACGTCTCATCTTTATGCATGATGGCGTGGCACCGTATATTTTACAACCGGTACGGGATATCATCAACGAAATGTTCCCCCAATGGATCGGTTGTGGAGGACAAACATCGTGGTCTTCTCGCAGCCCTGACTTGAATCCCATCAATTTTTTTCTATGGAGCTACATGAGTGATTTGGTATACAATAAAGGGGGAAATATTGACAACGAGAGGGATCTGACGGAACGCGTTTTCAAAGCAGCGGCATGTATTCGAGGAGAAGCTGGTAATTTTGTATGGATGCGCGAGAGTTTGATTCGTCATATGGAGGCTTGTATTCATGCAGAAGGAGGACCGTTCAATCACTTCCTTTGAAAAACGTTTTGTAAACGTTGTTTTTTTGATCGGTTCTTTTTAGAGCCAACAAATGTTTCTAAAGAGAAAAATTTCATATTGGCATTTTAGTCATTTCTTTTTTCGGGAATTGAGGATCCCCGTTTCGCTCTGGCTACGCCCATGGATGTAGCAGATTCTATGTGAATAATTATTGCAATGTGATGGATTAGAGAACGTGTAAGTGAATTAATGGGATTATATCATCGTTTGTAACTTTGCCCCCTGCTCATATCAAAATAAAAAAGGGCAGTACCAAAGACCAAAGTCGAGGGTGTAAATCCCTTTAAAGATATAAATTGATTTTTATATGGAAAAATTACCTTGAAAACTTATATAGAATCAAACACCGTGTTAACAGGTCTTAAAAGACATGTACCAGAATTTTTGAAATCCACTGTATACTCATAAGTTGGCAACAAAACCACTCCCACATACCTTTTTTTCATGGGAAAGACGAAAAATTAATTAAAAAGAAAAACGTGGATTGCCCCCCTTCCCGGCAACTTCAAGATTATTTTTATATTTAAATTGCATTGTGCTAAACATATCTGCTTGTATCTCGTAAATATAAGCACAGAGTCCACGGTAAACAAACCATATTAGTCCAAACTACCAGGTACAAAGTACGAAATTACGAAGATTCTGGCCTAGTTTAATTTAAATTAAAGTCCATTCTTACAGCAAAATGGCCCTCTTGCAACAGGTGAAATTTAATAAAATTCGTACCGATTAAAATACAAAAATTATATTCTTAATTTCAGATCAACAAATTACGTTTGGCTAGAAGTTTTAGCACCAGCAAAATTAAATTTTCGGAAGGAAAATATCCAAACGGTTACAATTTCGGTAAGAAATTGAATTCTTATGTAAAAAAAATAATTTATTATTAATCTATTTATCTTAGAACTTAACGAAACACAGAAAGAAATCCAACAGTTAGCTAGAAAATTTGTAAGAGAAGAAGTTATTCCCGTAGCAGCTGAATACGATAAATCCGGTAAATATCCATGGGAAATTATCAAGAAAGCGTGGTCGCTGGGTTTGATGAACGGACACATCCCGTCACATTGCGGGGGAATGGAAAATAGCATTTTCGATGGTTGCCTCGTCGCTGAAGAATTAGCCTACGGTTGTACGGGGATTATGACAGCGTTAGAAGCTAGCGGTTTAGGGGTAAAGTACTCGTATTGCAACCAAATCGTCATTAAAATTTGATATTCTAGCAAACTCCAGTGATCGTTGCTGGAAATAAAGAACAGCAAAAGAAATACTTAGGCCGTTTAGTCGAGGAACCTGTAGTCGCTGTAAGTCAAATTTAAATTGATTCTTAAAGATGCTCTATGTTTTATATGGTGATAGGCTTATTGTGTAACGGAACCAGGTGCAGGTTCTGACGTGAATGGTGTTAAAACGAAGGCCGTGAAGAAAGGTAACGAATGGATTATAAATGGACAAAAGATGTGGATTACGAACGGGGGAGTTGCAAATTGGTAAGGTTTATTTTATTTGGGCGCTGGTTGTATTTCTCTTGAAATATTTAATTCTTTGTCCACTATTTTTAAGTTACCAATTTTTATTTTAACTGTTACAAACTTCCGGTTTAAAAGTGATTTCACCGTTCTTGAATTGATTCAGAAATAATTCGGTGTATGTTGAAACGATCTTGGCATTGACAATTTGCTTTGCGCATTCACTAAACTCTTTTGATCGTAACCTTGTAAAAATATGATAAATACAAACCGCAAATTATCACTTAAAATAACACTGACTCTTGCAGGTACTTCGTCTTAGCCCGTACTAGTTCCGATCCAAAAGCTCCAGCCAGCAAAGCCTTCACCGGATTCATAGTTGAGCGCGACAGCGCTGGACTTACTCCAGGCCGTAAAGTAATTTTAAATCATAACCTGAAATTTTAAATCTAGCTGTTAAAATCCGTTTATCTCTATCACAGGAGATCAACATGGGACAGAAAGCTTCCGATACCAGAGGAATCACATTCGAAGATGTTAGGGTGCCGGAAGAAAACGTCTTGATCGGAGAAGGCGCTGGATTTAAGATTGCTATGATGACGTTTGATAAAACGCGGCCGCCTGTAAGTGCTTCATTACATATTTAAGTATTAATTAAAGCATCGTCCCCCGAGTGAAACTTTGGGCCGAGGAAACGGAAGAAGTCACTGGGGAAAGATGTGGTGATCGCAGTATCAATTTCATCCCCAATTCGTATTCTTCTAATGCAACCGTTTTTCTATAATTTCCGCCTTCAGCTTGTGAAGTTATGATACGCAGTATGCTCATTTTATTATTTTCCCTTTTTCAAGATAGTCAATTAACGCAGCTCCATGACTATCCCAAAAAGCAGTCGCCATCACTTTCTGATCGATGGAACAGTTTTCAGCTGCTGCAACTGTGCGTTGTCACAGTTATTAATCGACCCCAAAACTTATTTCGCTTAAACTGTATCAACAGGGCTTTGCAAGTGTTCATTCGAATGCGTTTTTGGTCCCGAGTGAGTAAGCGTGGCACCCAACGTAGGGTTAAAAGTTAACCTCCCAAGACCAAATCTTCAGTCAGTGGACTACGAACACGTTCTTTTGACATGTCCGCAGCCTCTGGTATCTGTCTGACGTTGATTCAGCACCAACCTTCCCGATGTCACTGTATTGGTAGTGGTCGCAGTTTTTGGTCGTCCCGAACATTCATCGAAGGTTAAAACTTTTCAGACTAACACTTCACATCACTTCAGAATAAATAAGAACTACGCTGCGAAACACCTAGTACTGTGATGTATTAATTTTATTTATTTTGACCATAACAGGTGGCAGCCGGCGCCACCGGATTGGCCCAACGTTGTCTAGACGAAGCTCTCAAATACTCATTGGAAAGGAAAACATTCGGCATACCAATCGCTGGTCATCAAGCCGTAGCTTTCATGTTGGCAGACATGGCAATTGGCGTGGAAGCTGCCAGAATGGCATGGATGAAGGCCGCTTGGCAAACCGATAACGGACTCAGGAATACTTTACAGTCCTCGATCGCTAAATGCTTCGCCGCCGATTTGGCCAACAAGAACGCTACGGATGCCGTGCAGATATTCGGCGGAAACGGCTTCAACAGCGAATATCCGGTGGAGAAATTGATGAGGGACGCGAAGATCTACCAGATTTACGAAGGCACGTCGCAGATCCAGCGCGTCATCATCTCCAGGGAACTGATCGCGAAAGCTAAAGAAATGGCCGGGTGAATGCGCTTTGATTAGGATCTGCAGAAGCTTGAAGCGGAATGATAACTTTATATTTTATTTTTCATCTTAATGATGCACATATTGTGCGTCCTTATATAGATAGCTATTGCTACATTGAGATGTTTTTATATGTAATATGTATTTTTTTATCCATGTACAAATTGTTATATACACTTACAATCGTGGTATGTTGTGAAACATTTGGTACATTATTAATTAAATATTTATTTTTCAATTTGTCTTTGTTAATGTTGTTTCTCCTGCCTTCCATCGGGTTAACAATTTTTGCCGTCGACCAGTGAAGTGGGAGACTGCATCGTCTTGTTGGAATAAAGCTTTCTTTCTGTGTTGTTGTAGATTTTTGTGGTTCTTGCTTTCTTTTAAAGAATTTGGTTTCCGGGTTGCAATTGCGTGAGTCTGCCACTGCTGTGAGAAAAATCATCGTCGTGGCTCGCGGCCGAGTTTTTATAAGAATGGGTAGGTGCACGGGTGCTGCGACGGGTTGTGATTGGAAAATTTCCGCTGAAGATGTAGCATGTAACCATCGTCTCTATTGAGATTGTTGGAATCTTTGTGGATTTCGATAATTGCTCGGATTTTTCTGGGATAATAGTGGGATTCACGGGACAAAAGTTTGGTACCGTTAAGTAGATGGTGGCCGGTTTCTGGCTAGCGCTAAACCAATGTAAAATCGAATATCCGCAGCAATCTAGTACAAAGCTCGTGTTCCGCCCTCGTTTGTAATTGGCGGGAGATTTTTGACGGGGCTTTCGTTATATTATTATGTCTCTGGAGTAGTTTGCCTATTTTGTCGGAAACACTTTGAATTTTGGGTAAAAAAGCGGTGCTAACAGCAGAATTTTGACTAGAAGCGGTAGGCCCTTTGAGAATTTGATGATCTCGTTTGCTGAAATTGTTTTCGATAAGGGAGTCGGTCGCATGTCTTAGCTCAGGTACGAGGGCGCTCAGTGGAAAAATGGAGAACGTTCGTTTGGTGCTTTTGTGCCGGATGATGGTCCGTGTAGATCGACCCACACGGCCAACTAAGTTGGTACGACCACATTAAAAATTACCCGCCACTGTGGTTAATGATCTTGCAAAATCCCCCGTAAACAGCGTCCATGTTTAGTATACGTGGAAGTCTTACTTTTCAAATTCCGATATTCGATTTTTTCAATTTTTACACGAACGTCAACTTTGACTGTTAAACAACAACTGAGCATCCAACATGGCGCAAACTGTCAAGTACCCTTTTTTGTTCATACCTCTGTATATTCGAATAGTTTTTCAAATTTTGAAGCACTCCCATTTTTTTTACATTTGCAGTTGCAGAGTTTTTATTATTTTATTTAAAAAAAAACAGATTTTTTTTTTCTGTATTTCCGCATTAATTCAACGTTAGATTTGCAGATAAAACAGCGGGTTTTCCTCCTATATCTGGGCTTCTATAGTATATAACGTAACAGCGCAAAAGTAGCATGATTTCCAAGGTTGTTGCGCTCGAAAAAACACTGTGATCACTGTTATAAATAAAATATACTATAATATAACTGTTAAGTACAACCACACGTTACAGCCGCGTAGAATTTCGTGTCACGCGTAATTTTGTAATAATTAAACCGTCAAGAAGCGCAATAACAAGTATGTTCGTTGTAGTTGCGAGGCTTCATGGCCAAATACATTCCAGGTAAGTCGGATATTTGATTTCTTGTCTCGAAATTCGTCCGGGAAGGCATTCAGTTCTACACGTTTGTGGAAAAATAATCAAAATTAGGAGAATAGGGCGTTGCTTTACGTAAATTGTCGCTATTAAACTACAATTGCACAATCGCACGTACAGATAATAATAATCCGCCCTTTAAATACACGTTTGCAACATTTTACGAGTAAAATGCTATCGTGAATGTGGCGAAAATGCCATTTTCTTGCTTCGGAGAAACTGTTTTGAATCGTATTTTTTAATTTGTTTAATTCTGCTTCGTAATGCATTAAAAAAGGATACGTCTTGTAAATTGACACGTCGATTACGTTTTAGTCATACTTTTGTGTTGTTTATGTTTATGATTTGGTCCACTTTCGATGTGAGGCGATTTTTAAAACCGAACTCGGTCGGGTTTCGGTAAACGGTTTGGTATTTGGTTGCATTTATTTTTCAATCAAATTTTATTCAAAAGATCCTTCTTCACTTTTTTCACTTTTCACTTTTTTTTCGAGACCCAGGTACCCTCTAATAATGTCTTCAGTCGTCTTCTATTCTTCTATTCTTTCCTATCTCTAGCCAGTTCTTTCAGGTCCTGTATTGTTTTTTTTTTCCCTCTTCAAACCTATCTCTTTTATTCTCACCAGTCATTTTTTTTTTATCTGCCTCCCGCCTCTGTTTCAGGTTGGTAATCTTGAAAATTATTTTTAATTATGCTTTACATTTTAATTCGATGTTATCACCATATTTTTTTTTTTTTTTTTAATTTTTTTTTACCATTTTTTTTTAATATTTTGTTATGGCTCTTTAAACATCATTAAGCTGCTTAACAATTTATTGTATATATTAGTGATATTTGTGTGGCTAACAATTTAAAATAATCGCAAATTTGAAAGAATGTTTAACATGTAATTTTTATTTTTTTTTTCAATTTTTTTCCAATTCAATTTGTGGTTGGTGTTGTTAATTTAGATTTTTCTAGAATTGATCAAGTTTGCGAAGCCGCATCTAGAATATTTAGTTCTTAAAGAAAATTTTTGGTCGTCGAAAATATCCGAAAACGTCTGTTACTATATTTTTCTAAATTTATAAAATACGAAATTTAAAAAAATATTTTTTTTTATTGTATTATTTTACTTGGATAGAAGTAACTCATTCAACCATAGCACTTGGCCAATTAAGAATTTTTTTCATTAATCAGATAAATTTAGTCTTCACTATTTGTTTATGCTTATTTAAATTACAAAATCGCCACTATTTCTCAAATTTTCCAGAAATATCAAAGGAAAACGTTGCTTGCTTTTTATTTTATTTTTTTAGCAACTTGCAAATTTTTATTTAACACGTTGTAATTTTTTTTGTTGATAATTCATTTCTGAATTATTCTAATCGAAGCAAACTTAAAAGTTGTTTTTTTACCATTTATTTTTTTGGCATTGTAATAAGGTATTCTTCAGTTTCATTTGTACTTTATTATTTATTTATTTTATTTGTAATTATATTTTGCTTCTACATTCGTGCACATTCAACACATCAACGTGTCACCGCCGCAAGTCACAAAAACAACAATTAATTGCATTCAAATACAAAACCGAAAAGCTTCTCTTTCTACAACCAATAACATATCTGCGTTAAAAATTATTGTTCAGATTAAGGTTTTATAAAATTATTAGAAATTACCCCAAAATTAGAAAATATACCATAATTATGTACGTTGTATCCACCCAATAAACAATTTTTAATTTTCGCGTATACTTTAAGTTGGCAGTTCCGCAATAAAAGACAGACAAGGGTGGGAATTACCGCATTAAATCGCCTACGAAATTTAATAAGATTTTGTAATGTATTTTTACTTGTATTTATTAGATTTAGGAAGGGTTTCCGAAGTTTTGTTCGCAGTAGATCCAACTTAAAAAACTTATTATTTCTATTGTTTTTTTTTTTTTTTTAAGTAAGAACTAGAAGAGTTTTTATAAAATTTTACACTGTACACTGCCGTTCAGAGAAGTTCGGTCGGTTGGTAAAAAACATGAGAAGGTTACAGAAGCAAACGAAACTAAAAATAAAATGCAATTTTATTGTATGTACAGGTAAAAAAGACAAAAATAAATAAATAAAAAGTTATTCTGGCCTAATATAACATACTGAACATTATTTCTTTTTTCATCGAAAAAACCTCCTTTGCTGTTAATCACCGCTCGAACTATTCTAGGCATTCTTTCGATAAGTTTCGTTAAAACGGATCGTGGAATATTAATCCGAGAAATCCTTGGAATGATAATAAAAGGGACTTTATTGTGGTCGTCGCAATATTTCTACTTTACATAATAATTTATGGCTTTAATCCCTTAGAAAAGAGTGTATGCTTAATATTTTTCTAATTTTATGTATTAATAATTGTATACAGTGTGATATAATAGATTTTTATTGTATGACCGAACTTCACTGAACGGCAGTGTACGTCGATTGACGAACAAATTTGTTCTTGCACAACCTAAAACATCCTAGGACGTGAACGCCTATTGAGAATGATGCTATTAATAAAAAAATCCCATTTTCCCTTTTTTTGCGATTAGCATTTTACAATTTTAAATTGGTCAGCTTGAAACCATAAATATACACAAATTTCAGCAAATATCCGAACGATAATGCCAACCGTTACCAACTTCACATTTTCCAAGTCTTGCTTACCGGATATTGACCAAATTCCATTTTTACTTTAATTCTGATGCATTTATAGACAATGTGCTACGTTCGAATCGATCGTGTTATACAAGTTTAATGATTTTGCTACATTTTTTCTCGATATTTCTTCCGTGGTTTTCCTACATTTAATTTTCAAAACCGAGTTCGGTTACCGCGTTTCGCTTTTAGGCTTCGCCTATTGGTCGAATCGTACCCGGTCGTAGATGTCGCCGCGTCCCGTTTCCGCTTTCTTCTATCGCATCGATTTCTTATGTGGTCGGCTAACGTTCGTCGGAGAGTTCCAATGAATTTCTCAAAAAGATTAACGCGGCAATGGTGAGCATAATGGAAATTATGCAATTGTGTCGACTGTGTCTGGTCAAGGAACAAGTGAACGTGCCGATTTTCGACGAACAGGGCGATATTAGGCAGATATGCTTGAAAATCTCGGCTTGTTTGCCGGTCAAGGTAAGGAAAGCGTCGCCCGCCATTTTGATTATGTTTTACGCTTTTATATTCGCCACTTCGTATTTACGCCTCCCCATCGAATAATCGCCACTTAACCAAAGTACGAGCGAGTAAATTTACGAGAGTCCCTGCGCTTCACGCCGATTTTCCCCAATCCCACCTCTAGCAGGTGCACAGAAATTAAATCAACGGAAGTATACGTACGTTATCAGTTCCAAACTACGGAGTTTGTTTAAACGCTTATACGCGAATATCTTCGAAAATCCGAAGCATTCACGCTCCAATAATATACTTATCTTCTCTATTCCACATACAGGTTTCAAAAGAAGACAAACTACCCAAAAAAATTTGTGATGGTTGCCTGTACAAGCTAGAATTACTTTACCAATTTTACAATACGACCGCTAACGCGGAGAAGCAACTATTATCCTGGATCGAGCAAGCTAAAATGGATTCGAAGAACGCAGCAGGTGAATTAACGACGCAACCGCAAGCAACCGTTAAACAAGAGAAACTCGAACCTGTCGAAAGTACAAACGAAACCCCGGAACTATCAAGCGAAGCGCAGAGTTACATTCTACAACAGCAACAATTACAGTATCAATCGGATTTTCCATTTAAAGAATCTCAGGTAGGTCGTTTATTGTAAATCATAATCGTAGGAATTGCCATGTTGAACGGTGCTTTGTTTAGGGTTCGAACGCAGATGGAAGCGCATCGAATACATCTGCGAATTCCGATGAACCAATAGCGAAAAGACCAAGACGAAGGCGACAAGCCACGAAGCCTATACCACCTGAGGCGATAGAATCCAGTGATGATAACGATGCTGGAGATTCTCTGATGGAAATGACTGTAACCAAGGTACATTTTTATCATAATTTCAATTGGATATGTTTCCCGATGATGAGAATCTCAAACGCTAGAGATGATCGAACTGTATCAGTTTTTTCCTGGTTACTGTGTAATGCTGTAATTTAGTATGGTTCGATTTGTGGCTCTCTGTGTGTAAAGATTATGAGATCTGAGGGAATATTTTGTTTTGTTTCTCGATCATTTTTTTTTATTATTTTTCTTCATAAATTCTGGCTGGGGGGAATAAATTTTGCAAATAATCAAATGTATACACAGGAATAGTATTTTATTTGTCCATTTGATCAGAATACAATTGATGCGGGACATGCAAATGTAATGTACAAATTAACATTCATTTTAATAACATACATTAATAATAAACAGTACGTTATAATAACTTCATGGCTTAAATTAAATGTTTGGTAATCGCTTTTAAAATCAAAACCATTGTCGGAAGAATCATTAAAGGTAATAATCAATTCTGCTATTCTTCTCTTTCTCACTACTGGTTGATTATAATCTTCTCAATGTGGTTTATGGTTTTGTCCATATTTCGAATGTTATGATTTCCAAGCTTTATTTCCACATTGCCATGCACTTTGCACTTCCATAACCATCACGTCCAATAATGCTTATTGGAATAATTGGGTTAAACATACAGATAAATAGTGGTGGCGACTCTACTTAGGGGAAGGCTGATGACCCGCTGAGGCATGCAGCCAGTTCCTACCGAACTTTCTTTAGTATATCTTACGAACACTAGCTTGTGATTAAATAATTTCAAATCAAATCAAATTTGAGATGTGATTCTAACATGTAGAAGCACTTTCACATTATTCACCGTAACACCATAACTAGGGGTGTGTTATCAGAGGATCAGCGGATTTAATGAACCATTATTTATGCATTTCTATTAGCGTAAATTAAAATCTGCTGAATTTAATTCTACTGAAGAATTAAAAGAGAGATTTCTAATGAACAACTTTAGTTTCTTGAACAACACTACAAACATTTTATCCAACGCGCTGTAGATTCCATCGAGTTGTTCTGACGATACCATATCCGTATTAAATTGCACACTCAGCGAATTAAGCAGCGTTTGAGAGACCAATTATGGTGCCCTTGATGGAAACAAACTATTAGTTTTCTCCTTTTCCACTATGTGGCTGTAAACGAATTTTTTTGCGAATTTTGTTTGTGTTAGTTTGCGAATTGACGATCAACATGTTTAAATTATAGGAACGGAAATTATTAAAATTTGTTTATTATTTATGGAGAATGCAATGAAGTGATATCAAGTACATGCGATCCCTAAGACATTAATATTTAGAGCTGTCGAAATTTGTTTGGTGTTCATGGGTTTGTGGGAACAAGATAATTTTGGATATATCCCTTGTCTCTGTTTACATTTATTATGATTATTTCTTATCAATTGTTTCAGACTGAAGAAGAAAGCGAGAGCGACGGTGATGATAACGCTGATGACCCGGAACCCGACAAATATGTGGCCGTTGGCGACGATACCGACCAACCAGGACCCTCCGGACTTGGCAAAGGGAACACAGACACACCGTGAGTAGATTTTTTCTTTGTCTCCAACAGATTTTCTTTTCACTTCGGCTAGATGATGTTCAAGTGATTTGGTGCAAAATACTTAATCGTTAAATTGTTAGTTTCTTCAGAAATCGAATCAAAAATTAAAATTTGTTAAAAAAAAAGAAAATGAAAAATGCATATAATCATCTAGTCATGTTGATAATAATCAAAACTGAAATATTACGTTTGAGTTTATTCTAAAAATATTTTGTCCAAATTTATTTCTGCATCTTATTATTTCAGTTTTGATTTTTATTTATGAATACCTAGTTCAATAGTTATTCAATATATTTTGCAATTTTTTGTAATACTTGATTGATATTTATGTATATGTATTTATTGTTTTGTTGTTTTTCTATTTTGGAATGGCATATTATTGTCTTTCCATATTATGTGATATGTTGTGTATTCCTTGTACTTTTTGTACAAGAATAATTCAAAAGAAAACAAACAAATTTGTTTGTTCTTAATGGTTTTATTTCATTTTGCAATGTGATAATTATCACTTTGTTATTTATGCTATATTTCTATTATTTTATTTTGGTTATTGTTATTGTAAAAATATAGCTTTATATTTTTACGAAAACGGTGAAGTTTTAAAAAAAAGGGCAAAGGGGGGTGGCAATGTTAAAAGGAAGGGGGCAATTAGGGAAAAATTAACAGATTGTGCCATGATCTTGTGTGTCGTGATAACAATGTGAAAATAATAATAATGAAACAAAAAATATAATAATGCCTCAAGGGTCTTTGTGTTGAATTTGAGACATAGAGATTGCAGGCTTCCTGGTATTACGTTCAATAATTTTGCAACGTATTATCACAAGAAAGATACATTAATGGAAAGGTATTTAAAAGTTTGTGCAAATTAGTGGTAATTAACAATAACGTCATTAAACGAATATAATTAGTGTTTTTAATAAATGAATTTTGAATTGGAAATTGAAGTTTTTTAATTTCCCGCATAACAACAAAAATCTAATTTATTATAAAATTCTTACTACTCAAGCAATTAAAACAAACAAAAGGTTAGTATTTTTTTTTGTCTATTTTCTTGATTGAATGCCGTAGTTTATTTAGTTTTAAGTTGGATAGATATAGGGGGTGGGGGAGTCCATGCGGATATTTTTCGTGTTTACGTCGTTCTGTTTATTATTTTTTTTTTTAATCCAAAATGCGATGATCTTATTCAAAAAGTGGTACAAATTGCGCTTAATACAAAGAAGTACTTCTTGATTAAACACTAAAAAGGCCTTTGAAGACTAAATGCTATTCCGGAACTGTAATAATTTCTTGAAAGTCTGTTAAAAGAGGTGGGCATATCGTAAAGGTCTTATATAGGAAAAAATCGACGACAATAATAAAAACAAAAAACAGCTCCTTTTAATCCTTGTAAAAATTGCAGTTTCTTAATGAGATTTTTACGATATAATGTGGTGGCCATGCGTAATTCTTTTGTGAAGGGTTTTGGAAGGGCATGGATCTTTTAACAGCATTATTGATCAAATTTTATAAGCTGTATAAGTTCTATGTTGTCTGTAAGTTCCTATGGGAGAAGATGGAGCTTCATCTTGGACATCGTAGATTCTGGAACAACGTGCTGAGGAACTGTTCTACAGTTTTGGTCTTGCCGATTTGGCGTATTTTGTACCTGTCTTCTTTAAATTTGAAAAATAAAGCAAATTTTGAATTATTAATAAAAAACATTTATTGTGTTGTTGTTTTGTATTGTGATTATCCTATACGTCTATTATAAATTGCAGATACAGCAATATGTTATGATTGTAATGAAAATAATTCAAGTTACTTTCTTTTTAAATTTGCCAAATGAAACGCATTGATAACTTTCCAAATTATTTCACAACTAAAATTTGAATTTTAAAATTCTTTCAAGTTACGATTCATGTTTGTGTTAAATGAATAAACATCAGTTTCAAAGCAATATTATTACTTTTTTTTTTTTTGCAAAATAATTTTATTTCCTTGATAATCAATATTCATTTTGAACATTTTGAAATAATGATTCAGATTTTACTTACATTTTAAGGGTTTTAATGATTCCAACCCTGCGAAAGACAATTTTATTGAAACTTTAAGTAATGTTGATTCTTTCGGTTAAAAGCAAGCTTAGGATCATTTGATATTTTAACTCACTCACTGCTATACAGAATATAAGATGGTGTGAGTGAATTTATTTGTACAGAACAACAAAAGGGTAATAATTTAATGCAATTATTTTATTGTTAATTGTTGCATCACAAAGTATTTCAAAAGAAAAAAGCGTTGAATTGTGCCTCCCCAGATTAAAACGAATTCAATTAGAATTGCTAAGTTTGCAAAACTTTTAAATGAGACAATGAGGCCGAGAACAGGTAAGAAAAATTTTTCTCTGTATATATGTTTTAATTAGTTTACTAGTGATTTTATATGTTCAACGTAATGCATGTATTAATTACGTATATAAAATATTCTAAAATTAAACGTATTGTTTCATTTAGTATTTTTTTTTTTTTACATAAATTAGGAACTTTAACATTAAACGTAAAATATTTAAAAGCAACAATAAAAAGTACGTTTTATCTAATTTATTTGATGGAACAGTTATTTTATTTAAATACAAAATGGTTTACGAAAAGATTAAGGTAATTCCACCGGATCAATAAATCGTGTACCTACAGGTAATTTGATATTTCAGTTACGTTGGCAACAAGAAAATTATGAAACCGACGCTGGTGTGAATGTCGTTTCAGGATCAGTAACTTCAGAATTTGGATTAGTAAATCGATGTAAAGTAGATAATGTCACTAGTCAAAAGCCAATGGCACGTGGATAAGGAGAAATAATTTAAGTCTGCCGTATTTTAGGTGGGAATAACCAAGAACACTAAACATTCCAAGGATTGCTATGTGCGGCTAATTTGTGACGCCACTGGGTTCGATTACCTTTTATTCTGATTTAAATTTAAATGATAAAATACATATTTTCTTCGGAATTTTTGCAATTAAATTGAAAAAAGCTTGGATAATAGAGAGAAAATAACTTGTACTAAACAAATTAGTTGTTAGTGTAATATACAGGGTGATTGCTATGTACCTTAACAAATATTCCTAATTCCTGAGTACTTTTATTAAGAAATTCCATACAAATTATTACTATATTATAATTTCATCCATTAACTACAAACTCTTGATTCAACCTTTAGGCTGAGGATTTACAACCTCCGTTAATGCATAATTGTGGCTTTCTTTTTAAAAGATTACTCCTGAATCTTACTGGTACTTTTAAAAATTTCAATTCCCTAATCACATGTAGTGGTAAATATGAAATCGGAATTTGACCAGTGATTTAATAAGGTAATAAGGGCAACCTTATCATTTTTTACTGAGACCACTCCAGATTAAGTCGGTCGATCCCAATTTTGTTTTCCCTTTTTGTGATAATTATATTTACGAAGCAGTTTTCCACTCGAATTAGCAGATTGAAAAATCAAGAAGATGTGGAATTCTAAATTGGTAAATCTTAAAAGTAAATTAGAAAATTTAGAAAAACAAAAATCTGTTTTTGCTGCGCAACATAAAGACACGTTCAAGTTCTCAAGTATAGTTTGCCTGATAACTTATGTTCAATTGGATATTTGCGCATTTTGAGATCGACAGATATTCGAACGTTAATTTTATTAAAAATAAGCAATCGGCTGTACGGTGCGAGTATTTCCTCTTGTTTAAAAATGAAAATAAATTGAGCGACAATTTCATTAAATGTATATTATTTTTCATGAAATGTAATTTGACTAAATAAAAATATTAATTCATATCTAAGAATGACCGGAACTACATTTTTTACTTCAATTTGCGTTCTATGATTATAACTGCGACTGTTACAAAATTGGTAATAAATACTTGAGTTGCAGTGTTAGAGCGCACCTTTCACGTTTTAGGGTCAATTTTCGAAAATGTAACTGTTCTTTCAATACAAATCACGAACAAATATTCCGTAAAATCGACCAAAAAAAATTCGATTTTTTCCAATCATATGCGGCTACATAAGCATTATTTTCGTTGAATTTTAAAAAAAGATAAACAATTGTCGATCCCGACACATTTTGACTGCTGATGAATTTCAAGATGATTGAGCAGTGCGTGTAACGTTCATTTCTTACAGAATTACTGCCATAATCGCAGTAATACTAGTGACGTCAACCAAATTTTATAAATTTTTTTTATAAATTTAATAAAAAGTTGATAAAACGAATTTGTTTGATACATTTTATTCCAAGAGATAGAGCAAAGTTCCATCTTAAATTCTATTACGTACAGTTCTATTTAGTATTTTTGAATCTTTGTTTTTGAGCGGGGCAAAATATATATTTTGGCTCCAGCTGAAGCAATTTTCACGTGCAACGTGAGCTTAAATTTTTAGTAAACAGCAAAAGGACAAAGTAAAGGTTATAGTAAGCAAGGAAGGAAAATTACGATATATAAATTCTAGGAAATAAAATGTACACACAAGTAACAAAAAATTCATATATCTGAGTTTACGACGATTTTTGTACCAATGAACTTTCTGGAGGATGTACGAGGTCTTCACCTGGATTGCTGATTATTTTCTCCCCTTTATTTTTTTTTCCAAAAAAAAAATACACCCTAGATGAATCTACAGTATGGATGGACTGCTACAACTTCTGATCATATAAGACAAAAAGGCGAGAACGGAGAGATATAAGCAGCAGTTAAAGAAAGGAATTTAGGGGGACGTAATCACCAAAATTAGAACGTTTTAATAGAATATTATCACAAGTAATAAAAAAAGCATATTGGTTTTGTGTGCTGCATTCGTAAGTTCGACAGCAGCAATACTCTGTATATATACAGTGCAGTATTTTTAATTTGATGAATCTCAACCACTTATTACAATCAAGTTGCAAGTTGGGTTATTTATTTTGATTAGGTCCTGTACATACGATTTTTAGAAACAATTAATCATTTTTAGATGTAAGCCTTGCAGTATATTGTCTGTAATTAAATTATTTAAAAGCGAATTGTGTTGTTTTACTTGATCTTCCACCGTTCTTTCATTATTCAAGACATGAGCGTCTCAAAATTCTAAACTGCCGATATTCATACCAAGATTCCACATATCTTTGCTCAAGCATTGGAAAACGCTGTCATAAAAGCACAATCATGTATCGTAGCTAGGGGTGACCATTTGACATTATTATTATCAACCCAACTAAAAACTGTTAAATTATACACAATCACCCATAAATGCTGATGAATAGGTACATTTACTTCATTTGAAAAAGGAAGATTGTAGTCGTACATACACGAGGTGTTAATCGAAATCAGGCTGAAAGATATGAACAATAAGAGCTTTTAGTACTTGCCGAACATCACTACTTTTGGACATGACTGTTTTTCTATTCAAATGAGATTTTCATGATTTGTATTTTAATTCTGAATGCAAGCAATACAAAATTTGTCCAGAGGTTCAGAGGTCCAGAGGTGTCGTAGGTATTCACCATACCTATTGTTTCCTGCTGGTAAATTGGCTGGTGCTTTTATGCTCAACTAGGATCTCCGTCCGGTCGCAGGATTTGGCGAGGACCGTGTTCTAGCGAGCAATCTTTCAGAGTATTGTGATTCTATTTGGAAGATAATCGGATATCAATGCATGTCGATACGCAGTGAATGGTTCTGCTATGCAAGATCACTAGAGCTGTAGTCTCGAGCAGCTTTACGCTTGCGAGACTTACATTAGTCGTAGCGTTAAATGTGTGTGCCTGTGGGCCAGGTATATATTTTAGACCTAAAAAAGTTTGGTTGAATTTCGATCAAGATACTTGAATTGATCTGGTTAAATATGCGCTTTCAGAACCTCTATTATAGGCTTGTTGTACAAATACCCATCCTGCGTAATATCACCCAAATATCACTCTTATTAAGAAGTTTTTCTACAGTGTCTAGGAACTATAATATTTTATTCCTGAACGTATTAGGCCAACAGCGTTTAAGGTCTATATTTTTCAATTTATGCCGTTGTTTCATTTTCCAAGTACCTATCTGACCAGCTGGATATGGATACTTGGGACCGATCGAGTGCCACACATGCCACATACCCACAGAGGATAAATAGATAAATAGTAATTTTAATGCAGTAATGACTTGGGTTGGCATTAGTTCCATGAGTGATATTTGATATTAAAATGTTATTAAGTTAGTGTAGACGTAAGGGATTGTGTGAGAGCAGGATCTAGTTCATGTGTTGTAAGGTCCACGTTTAATTTTTTAATTTTAAAAGTGCCTTTTCAATGTCGTTCGAGTGTTAAGTTTGTTTTTTCAACTGGAGACCTATATATTTTTTTAATTATTTTGTTAATATTTATAGCAATAAAAAGTTTCAGTTAAAAGTTACTTGTTTTTTCGTGTACAATAACATACAGACATAATGAAATAAGGTTTAAATAATCCAAGTTGACTCTGTGCGAAGACATTGTAAAGGGTTGGTCGAAAAAAATTGGTCTAAATCTCACAATTCTTTCTTAATTGAAAGCTTGCTACCGGTTTCATGTCATGCGAGACACATCTTCAGGCAGAAAAGCTACAAGAAAATCAGGCCATCAGTGACACGACCTATTATTTGCAAAATTAATTAAGCATAAGTAATTATAAGAATCAAACATAATTTTTTAATTTAATTTGAGTTTTAGTTATAGGAATATTTTGGATGGTTAATTTCAATACTTATATCTTAAATTATTCACTGTAATTGAAGAATGTTTATTTTACAGTTAGTAACGTTTTTTTTTCTTTTTTGACATGATACCTAACTTTTTTCGTGGCTACTACTGCGAACCTAGCAACAACTCGTTTTTCTAACGTGCAAAGTTTCTAAACTAAAAGTCCTAACAAGGTATCAATATAATTTTTAGTTTAGATGTAGACCAACCCGACCTCCTCTATATTCTAAAAATTGAACTATAAAAAAGGAATTAAAAAAAAAAAATAAACAAAAGCATTTGTTTTAATGAATCCGGATTCTGCTGTTCCAATAGATTTTCACGGTTTATATTTCAATTTCACATGTAAGCAACGCAAAATTTGTACAAAGGGGCTGGGTTAGTATCATTTATTTTGATATTTTTCACTGATGGCCTTTGTATAGTGTGTTTATGGAATCATTGAAAAAGATTTATTTTTATCCAGTCTTTGATACAGATTTGCTTCTCGATTTTTAATGGAAACTTCAAAACACTTTGTACATATCCATGGTGATTGGAGCTACTTACTGCAACTTGAAGTAACTTTGCTTTTATAAGACTTACTTTAGTGATACCGTCAAATGTATGCTGTGTGTTGATCTGCTTTGGGTACTACTACTTTGCCTACTAATTTATTAGTTATCGTTGATTTTGCAAAGGCTTAGCGAGTACTTTTGCGCCAGCAGGCTGCTGCTCATTTTATGTTTTCCGAAAGATATCGGAACAAAAGAATTCAACTCGCACTTAATAAGAAAAATATGAGGTGTTATTTACGAAATCCAAATAGAATGCCTTAAAGTTAATCAAATGTTCGAAATGCTATTTTTTTCAGCTAAATTTACTTCGGTAAAGTAACAGTTGAGCTTTTCAATATTTCTCGCATCTTCCTGATTTGCTTAAAGTTTCAACATCAAATTTTTCGAATACTGAAGTTTACGTGCATTAAGATTTCTTTACGTTATCTTTAAGCTGTTGCGTAGTTTTTCAACAACACTTATGACGTTGAACTGCGTTAATATTAACGAAGATTTCATTCTCCTGATTTGTAGGTTCCCAAATGCCCGAACAGAGAAGTCGCAAATGGTTGACGAAGATAGATACGAATGCTCAGAATGTTCACAAATTTTCTCAACACGCTACCAACTTTTCACGCATCAGTTCAAGAACCATAAGCACGTGCTTGATCTTGAGGAACCCGTCGTTAAGGACGAAGATTCGTCTTGCGAGGATTGCGGGAAAGTAGGCTCGAATATTTTGACAGACACAAAAAGGGACACGTTAATCGTAGTAAAACATGCGAGATTTGCAATAAATCGTTTCACCGAAAAGCTTACCTTTCAGGACATATAAAGCTAATCCACGAGAAACGAAGCGATTTCGTATGTAACTTTTGCGGGAAGATGTTTTTAAACAAGGATTTGTTGAAGCAGCACGTGATAAATCATAGTAAAGCTTACAAGTTCAAATGCGATATTTGCAATAAGGGTTTTTACATTCGCCCTGAGGTGGACCACCATAAGAATATCGTCCACAAAGGAAACTGTTTAATTTGCGAAGAATGCGGAAAGAAATTCGTCAATCTAAATAATTACAAGTACAGAATTGAAATTCGCATCCGAATTATGCGGCAAAGTCTTTACAAGCAAGGGGAGTCGTCGTGTCCATAGGAATAACCATAAACGTGAGCTTCAAGTGTGCGAAATCTGCGGTAAAATGACTCACACCGGTGAGAAACCCCATGCGGGAATTGTTTCCTTAGCAAGAAGTTGTTGAGGACGCATATAATCACTCATACTAAGGAAAAACCCCATCGTTGCCATATGTGTCCCAAACATTTTTCACAAAGGAGCAGTCTTACGATTCACCTTCGTTACCATACTGGTGAAAAGCCAAATGAATGTGATATTTGTCAAAGGAAATTCGTAACGAGGTCATTGCTGAATGTCCATGGAAAAACTCATGGGACGTTAATGAGATAAGGTGTAATTTTTTTTTTTAATTTAATATCTCAAACGAATAATATATTTCGACGTAAAGATAACATGAGCATTTTTATTTAATAACCCGGATTCTGCTTTTCCTACAGGGAGTCGGACAAATCTGCAGTTGTATACAGGGTGTTAGTTAAAATCAAGGTGGAAGGTGGTTAATTATCAAATACTTGCTTCTTTAATGAAATTAAATTTTCATGGTTTATACTTTATGCTATCGTCACAAAATTTAATTTAAAAGCAGTGATGAATATTGGAGGAAAATATACGCAACCCATTCATTAAAAGCTTTAACAGTTAGCATCTTAGCCTAGTCCTGAAAATTTGTAGGAGACAATAAGCGCATCCGCTTTACTAATAATAAATTATTTTTGGAATAGTTTTACTTCCGGTTATAGCGGAAGTCGTAACCAACTATTTTTAATATAATGACAAGTTTTTTATTGCTTTCTCGGACATTAATGTATATCGATAGCGATTGCGTTTTTGCTCACTCCTTGAGTTGAATATTCATACATTGGGTCTTATATTCTAAACGCTCGGTATGTGATAAACTAAATTTTAGAATTTTAAATTTATTTAATTATAATAACTCGGAATCAGTTGGTTTTAGAGGTACGGAACAAATCACTTCGTAACAATCCATGGAATCGAAAAAGGCAATCATTCAATTAAAATAATCAAAGTTGTTTACGACTTCCGGTATAACCAGAAGTAAGACCCTAAGAGCCTAAAAATAATTTGTTACAATAGAGGGAACGCGTTTGTTAATTGCTGCATATTTTCAGAACTAGCCAGCGATGCTAACTGAAAACTCTTAATGGACGGGTTGCGTGGAAAATTCCGTGTAATTTTCGCCGGTTCGCAATGTTCTGCCTATGCGAATGGTGTATTTCCCAATATTTCTTTTATTTTCTTCATCCCCTTTAAAGTTTCATTGTTAAATTTTTTGGAATTGTGATGCATACAGGGTATTAGGATTTTGTTGTGTTGATAATCTTTAAACTGATGAATCGACTTTCAAGAAATAAATTAAATTTCTTCAAGATTGTGTTTGAATTAATAATCGGTAGTTAGAAAAACTCCCCGTCCAACATTTACGATGTAAGACTGCGTTAATATTAACAAAGATTTTATTCTCCTGATTTGTAGGTCCTCAAATGCCCAAATAGAGGAGCCGCAGGTGGTTAACACAGATAGATATGAATGTTCCGAATGTTTACAAAATTTCGCGACACGTTACCAACTATTCACGCATCAGTACAAGAACCATAGACACGTACTTGATCTTGGGGAACCCGTTCTGGAAAAAGATTCATATACTTGCGAGGACTGCGGGAAAGTTTATCGCAGCCTCCATTATTTTAACAGGCACAAAAAGGAGCACGTTGATCGTAGTAAAACATGCGAAATCTGCAATAAATCCTTTAAAAGCAAGCTTTACCTTGCTTCCCATAAAAAGGTGATCCACGAGAAGCAAAGCGATTTCGTATGTGATTTTTGCGGGAAAATGCTTTTAAACAAGGAATTGTTGAAGCTTCACTTGATAACCCACACTAAAGCTTACAGGCATAAATGCGATGTATGCAATAAGGGTTTTTACAGTCGCCCTGAGGCCGACCATCATAAGAACATCGTCCACAAAGGAAAATATTTAGTTTGCGCAGAATGTGGAAAAAAATTCGCTAATAGAAGCTATTATAGGTCACATCTTTCCCGACATAAAATGGATCCAACCGAATTGAAATTCCCGTGCGAATTATGCGATAAAGTGCTTACAAGTAAGAACAGCCATCGGATCCATGTTAAGAACCACAAACGTGAGTTTCATGTTTGCGAAATCTGTGGTAAAATCGTTACTACAATAGATTCTTTAAAGAAGCATAAAATGACTCATACGGGTGAGAAACCGCATTCTTGTGAAATATGTGGCAAGTGCTTCCTTAGCAAGAATCTCTTGAAGACTCACATAATCACTCATACTAGGGAAAGACCGCATCGTTGTCATATGTGTCCCAAACGGTTTTCACAAAGGGGCAGTCTTACAATTCATTTCCGTTTCCACACGGGTGAGAAGCCATATGAATGTGATATTTGTCAAAGAAGATTCGTGACGAGGTCATTACTGAATGCTCATGGAAAAACTCACGGAGCAGTAATGAAATAAGGATTTAATTTTAATGTTTTTTTTTTTAATTTGGTATCTCGAACGATTAATATATTTCGATGTTAAGATAGCTTAAGCATTTTTTATATACCTAGATCCCGCCTTTCTCACTTTTCCGGAGGAGTTGAAGTCATTTTATGTGGCTTGGCTTCTAGACGGGGGGACTTCCATTTAAAATAAATATCTCGTTCGCAACTTATTGATCACTCTTTAGAGCTACACAGAAATGAGGTGTATTTAAAAAAAAAAGTTAGCTTCCTACTATTTTCAGAATTATTCGCAATTTTAATTATATATCCACCAACAAGGTCGGTTTCAAACCATAGATTTGCGAAAGATGCTCCAGGGTGCTCCGTTGACCGAAGCGTCATTAAAAGTCGCATGAGAGTCTATTTAAATGATTTTCCATTTAAATGCGATAGGTGTGGACGTGGTTGTCTCAGTTCTGCGAGAGATTTTCACGTTTGCGAGCCCTTTATTTGTGATAGTTGCGGGAAGTGTTTCAGAAGTAAGAAATTGTCAAGAACTCGTATTCTTGTTCATGCTAAAGGTAAACCTTATAAACGCGAAATTTGTAAAAAAAAGCTTTCGCAAAGGAGCTCATATTCGTAACCATATTTGGTGAGAAGCCAATAATTGCTTAAAGTTATATGGCTCATCCTTAAAATAATGCCGTCATCAGACATTTCTTGTGTAATGGTCTTTATGTACAATTGCTATACGTAGATTAATAATAAATTTCTTTATATACAGTGCCCGACATTTGATTACTCTCATCCCACAATTGACGCCATTTCGTTGAAACACTAACGTTGTAGTTAAAATGACCATAAAAATAGTTAAATTAAGCCCTTTTTACAAATCTAGACACCACTTTGCCTTAACAATTTCAAAAACCAATTTTTGTGGATTTTTTCCACACTGATGGTAATTTGCAAAGCGACAATTGATTACTCTTGCAAAAAAAAAAAAACAAGAAATAGAAATAAAGCAATTATCTTTTATTTATTATAATGAGTAAGACCTCCTCGTTTCTCAATAATTGCTAACATGCGACGAGGCAACGAAGTAAATAAATTATTTAACAAATTCATTGGAATTGCTTCCCAAGCGGTTCTTATCGCTAACATCAATTCTTCTCTAGTGTTAAACTGTCTTTCTTCGGTGTAAACTTGTCTCATCATCCAGCGCCATCGGTTTTCTATAATATTCATGTTTGGGGAAAGGGCAGGCTATTCCAGAATATCGATATTGTTGTCGGTCATCCATGTGTTGATTATTCTTGCTGTGCGAATCGGCGCATTATCATGTTGAAATGTCCATTCTTAATCGGGAAAAACCAAGTCAATATTAGTCACTTGTCTCTGGAGCAACTCCAGGTACTTTTGAGCAGTCTGTCTTCCTTCCAGAATTTCTAGTCGCACGTTTCTCAACTTGAAATCGCACCCCAAACCGTTACTGATCCAGCTCGGCTATGACGACGTGATAAAAATCGTTCTGCCAAGCTCAAATCGTGAAAATATTATTGGAAGCCATCAGGTCCATCCAAATTAAATTTTTTTTCATCACTGAAGACAACTGTTTTCCACTCACGATGATTGCGAGCAAATTCTAATCGGCCTTGTTTATATTCTTTTCAAGTGTGGACATTTCTTTATTACTCTTTGGCTGGTTCGTACGGAAGCATGACTTCCGACTCTGTCCCTAATTTGCTTAGCTGTAGCACAAGAATTGAACGCCATCCGCAAAATCGCACGACGCTCCCTTGCTGTTGTTGTCGTTGCAATGCGGCTTCTCCGATTATTGCCATAGTCTCCGATGTTTTTCAGATAAGCGGTAACTACCTACGTGCTTCGTTCGATTTTTTCGCGATTTCTCGATTCGAGTAGCCTTCTTGTCGAAGAGTTTGGATTTTTTCTCTTTCTTCTAAACATAAAGTTCTTCCACGACCCATACTGACAACCAAGTATTATCACAGCTGGACAACTATTGTGGAACAATTCTTGAGTTGTTGCTAAGCAACGTAGTTTTCATTTATTTTACGGCCCCTAGCTAACTGTAATTAAAAAATATAGTGAGAGTAATCGAGTGTCGCAATAGAAATGATAACGAAACTTTTATAAAAATATTCGCGATTCGAAATCTCGAGGCAAAGTTGAGCGTAAACGTTGTTAAAACGTGTAATCTAAATATACGCTTGGTTTTGCGAATGTAACCAGTGATCTTTGGATCAAATTGAATCAATCACTATGTGAGAGTAATCAAGTGTCGAGCACTGTATCGATTTTTATTGATTAACTTAATCCAGGATTAAAAAATATTCTGTAAACTACTTTTGTGTTGTTTGCAAACTAGGGATTAATATTTTTAAAACCGACAATATGGCCATTAAAATCTAGAATATTCGTTGTGCTTATATCCATGTGTTTGTCTATCATAATACTCTTAAATATTTAGTTTCTCGGAGAATAAAAGGCAGGAACTTGCTGCGTTTATTTTCATTTCCCAAAGCCATTGTTAATTGACTCCCAATTCATTTTATTTCATTCAAACACGGAAATTTCGCGAATTGTAATGAAGTTAATGCAATATTTTGTTTTTAGGCAAAACGAAGTCTACGTAAGAATTCGAAGGGAAACAGATAATCCACGCAACAGATACGAATACAAATGTAAGAAATGCGATCGCGTTTATACCCGTTTGGGTTATTTAAAAAACCACATTACTAGCCATCACACTGATCTACGTTACACTTGTGAGATTTGCAGTAAAGCATTCAAGTACAAACCATATTACCGCCAACATATGCTTACCCACAAGGCAGGTTTCAAACCGTACGTTTGCGAAGCGTGTTCCAAGATTCTGATGACCGAAGTGTCGTACAGAAATCATATGCGACTACATTTAAACGACCTGCCATTTAGATGCGGTGAATGTGGACGGGGTTGTCCCAGTTCTTCCGCTTTGAAGTACCATCAAAATACTCACCACGCGATTACCCGCTTTACATGCACGAAATGTAATAAAATTTTCAAAACTAAATCCTACTTCTATATGCACCTTAGATGCCATGAGCCCGGGTTTAAACCGAAGAAGTACCTCTGCGAAATATGCTCTAGAATCTTATCATGTCAGCAATCATATAGGATCCATATGAGAATTCATAATGGAAGAGATTTTCACGTTTGCGAAGTATGTGGAAAGGGTGTTTCAAGTGCAAGCAGTTTGATGGTTCATATGCGCATTCATACAGGGGAGAAGCCTTTTATTTGCGATAGTTGCGGGAAGTCTTTCGTAAGCAAGCCGTTGTTAAAAACCCATACTCGTGTCCATACTAAAGCTAAGCCTTACGCGTGCGAACTTTGTGAAAGGAGTTTTTCGCAAAGGAGCACCTTGATTGTTCACATTCGTAACCATACTGGTGAGAAGCCGTTTAATTGCGAAGTATGTCAGAAGAAATTTGTAACTAGAACGCTGTTAAATACGCATGTGAGGAAGTTACATGGATCACCCTTAAAATGATGCATTTTGAGCATTAAAATTTAATTATACCGAGGATTCTTATGTATAATTTATATAGAATAATAATAACATATTTTTTTTTATACAATTCTGATCGAATTTTGTTATTCTTCTATTCTTTGTAATGTATAATTGGACCAGGCAAAACTCTAAAATCAATAGAGATTGGTCTCTCTATTGATTTTAGAGTTTTGCCTGGTCCAATTATACATTAACATTTACTTCTGATAAAGTGAATTAAACATTTAATCACTGATTAGTTGATCTCTGATTAATTTGAGTGTGTCATCACTAATCAGAATGAAACTACTTTAAGTGTTATCAATTAAATGAACCCGTCTTTCAATTTTCTTAGTTCCCAAACTTTGTGGTAGAATGATTTCCCCAAGCTTGTTTGGTAAAAAAATTGGCAGTTACAGTGCAGTTAGCTTTTCTTTAATTAGGACTCAGTTGGTAACAAAAAGCACTTATTGTGTAAGTGAGACGTGCGATTCGGACGTTGGCTAGACTTGGATATTAAAACCAAGAATGCTGTTGATAATTTGAGTAACCATTCAAATCTAGGATATTTGTTTTTGTGAGTTTATATCAATGTACAGGCTTGTAATACAAAATTAATTTGCGTTTTAGTGTTTAGTTTTCCGGAGAATAGAAGAAAGGAATTTATTGAAATGATTTTTGTCTCCCAAAAGTGTTGGTCACCCGCCTTTTTGTCGTGACCCCTAATTTTTTTTATCGTATTTCGTTTTAACATGCTGGAATTAAATTTACCTCATCGACAGATTGAATCCATGAGCCTGCGTTTAATCCAAAGAAATACGTCTGCGAAACATGTTCTAGAATTTATCATATCACTGATTATTCATTTTCGCGACCAAACTACTGGCAAACCATTTAATGGCGAAGTATGTAAAATGATGCTGTCATCAGACATTTTGAAGAGAAAATATGAAATACGATTCCTCGATTATGTAAGAGGCCTTTTTTTTTCCAATCTTCGTCGTGCGTGGAAACAGTCACGCGAGCGACGGGAGACGGGCAACTGCGCATTTCCTCCACTATAATATCTACTACTTGCAACGTCATTACGCCATTTTCAGCTGAGTTGCAGGCACGTAAACATGGCCGCTACATGCCCCGCCAAGTGCGAGTTTGGGACTACGATCAATGCAGCTGTTTATTGTCAGACTTTACAACGATTGCGTCTCATTCATGACAATGCCTGCCCTCACATTGCTGCTGTAATCCAACTTTTCCATCCAACAATTTCGATGGGAAGTTTTTGAACTTGACTTAACGCCAAGCGACTTCCATCTCTTTCGTGAACTGAAAAAGTGGCTAGAAGGGCAGAGCTTCCAGAGTACAAAGGAACTTCAAAACAACATCACGGACCATCTCAACTCACTGGCAACAATATTCTATGCAGACGGGATTGGAAGGCTGGTCCGTAGATATGATAAATGCATCAATCTTCACGGTGATTATGTAGAAGAGTTACCATGTTTGTGTATAAATAAATTCATTTTGTTATTTACACTTGTATTGTTTCTATAAGCTATCGGTGGTTGAAAAAAGAAACAGCCTTCGTACAATTTCTGTAGATTAATAATAATTTATTTTTGTATAATTCTGGTCGATTTTTATTATCCTTATCAACTTCTCTTTAGATTAAAATTCTACCATGTGGCTTTGGGGAATGCTTGGTTTAATTGGTAACGAGAATCATAGAATTTTGCACCTGTGTGCACATGTTTAAATTCAAGAGTGGATTGTGAATATAACTGTTAAAATTTAATTTTAGTAGAATTACAAGTTAACATCTTACATTGTATTAATAACCAAGGCTTCCAAGTTTGCAATTAGTTAATTTTGCCGAGTTACCAACTTAAATTTTGCATTTTGTTTGCTATTCTTGGGGAATTTAGTGTAGCTACTCTCACTCTGACAATGCTCCAAACCTAGAGTTTTACTTTCTAAAAACGCCAAGAAAATAAAAATTATTTTGTGACTTTTCTTTTTAAGATAGTTTAAGATTGAAAGTTTTCTTACTAACTTGCTAACATCACTTGTGAATCATACAAAATTAGAAACCAATTCTTAACAAAATAAAATCTCATTCTCCTTTACACTACTTGTTCATTCATCATAGAGTAAAGGACTGCTATGAACGACATTGTTGGGAGTATTTCCCGATTTCTTTAAAAGAAAAAAAAATGTTAATACTCTATTCTTTTTAGGGACGAAGTTTATTTAAAGCTGCGAACTGACATTTACGCGAATAACTCTAACAACAAAATGGGATATCGCCCGAAACCGCAATGCGCTAACTGTAAAAAGTTCTTCAAAAGCTCGTCTAACCTCCAAAGGCATTTCTTAACGGTCCATTGCAGAGCCACCTACTTCTCATGCGATATCTGCGAGAGAAAGTTCAGTACGAAAACGTGCATGGAACAGCATCGTTTTACCCATTTAAAAAACTACCCTTTCAAATGCGATAAATGCGAAAGGGGCTATACCAGTTTGGCCGCTCTAAAAGAACACGATAGTATCAACCACGGCGGTCTGCGCTTCACTTGCAAGAGCTGCAATAAAACATTTAAGGACAGATACTATTTTGGTAAACATCTCCTAACACATAAACCGAATTTCACCCCAAAGGAGTACGTTTGCCAAATCTGCTCGAAGGTGCTGTTGTACAAAGCAACCTACAGGAATCATATGAAGATTCACAACGGGAGAGATTTCCATGTCTGCGAGATCTGCGGAAAGGGCGTTTCGACCACGAGTAGCCTACTGGATCACATGAGAGTCCACACCGGGGAGAAACCTTACATTTGCGATCATTGCGGGAAGGGTTTTAGTAGTAAGAAGTCTCTGAAAACCCACATACGAGTTCATACAAAGGAGAAACCTCACTCTTGTAAAACATGTAAGAAGAGCTTCACTCAAAGAAGCAGCTTAGTGGTGCATATGCGTTATCACACCGGCGAGAGACCGTACGTTTGCGAGATTTGCCAAAAGAAATTTATAACTAGGACATTACTTAATGCACATTTGAAGATACATGGTGCGCCGATAAAGTGATATCATCGTTGAATGGTGTAACAAATAGAGGGTATCGGTCCACTCTACACCATACGACGTAACTGTAATTAATGTAAGATATAACGAAGAATGGACTGGTACATATGTAAATTTGGTATATTATCAAAGGCGATTATCTCTATGTAAATTGTTAAATTAATTAAATTAATTTTTTAGATATCTCGATTAGTTTTAATTAACCTTACCCCACGCTTAATGCAAGCAACAGAAATTATATGTTGTAGGTATTGATTAGGAAGATATTTTAAAGAAGTTAGGCTGGATGGCATAAATAGGACATAGATTCCGAACTGTTATGGGTAGAGCTAGATTGTTTTTGGATTCTTTTTGGGGTTTTTAGCACAGTATCTATTTAAAATGAGAAAGAGGAATTTGATAACCAGGTAGCTGTAATTTGTAAAGGATAAATCCACACTATTGTGCATAAGAAGCGGGCAGTCTCCATATATTCTGTTTTCATTGGTTCGCATTTTTTGTAAATTCTATTTTAGTGCTCATAGTTCTTCGATCTTCTTTTTTTCATCAAGATAATCCCAATCATGCTCTATGATGATCTGTTACATGCAGACGGTTGAAAATTGTTTCCATTTATGTTCCTTCCAGTATTGATCGTCTTCGGTGCATTTTTTTTTTTTCCATCTCGTCCCAGCTACACATCCTTCCAAATTACTTTGAGGTGCCACCAATTTCGCTAAAGAATATAGATACTTTGGATGGTCTGTTGGATTCTGAACAGCATTCCAGACAGCAATGGTATGCTCTGGTTTTATACGAGTCGATAATTGTCCGCCCTCTTCGGCCTTTTTTTGAATCGTTTAAGTTTTGTATTTGTATCAAAGCATCTTCCTCAACTGCTTTCTTTAAAATCTTTACTCGAGAACTCGGTACAGGTACACTGTTCACCCACAATCGGCTCTAATCCTAATTAAAATGTTAGCGACGATAATTGTTAAGAATTACCCCAAAAGGCTCAAATCTGAAATTGTATTAAAAGTGAAAGACGTTGGAAATTGAAGGGCATAACCTGCTCTATTTAGGGGAAACTTTGGCTTTCAACAGAAACACATCAGAAAATGCCTAGAAACAATAACCAAAAAATATAATGCTAAGATAGCTTAGCTTCCTCACGGTATTGATGGAATAATTCACGGCAAACGCAATAAAAGGAGAGGGAAAAAATTACACTAACACACGGACATGTTTCTGCCTACCTGGCGTCATCAGCGTGGTTTCGAGAGTATTTTTCATATCTCTACCTTCTATCGCTCTTGCCTCACAGTTAATACCACAACTTTCAAAACGACAAACTCGACATTTCTTGGCGTCCTCTAGTGCCAAAGAAACGCATGCCTGCCGTTCAGGAAGCAGCGACATAAACCGGGTACTGTTCCCCAAAGTTGTGGTATTAACTGTGAGGCAACAGCGATAGAAGGTAAAGATATGAAAAATACTCTCGAAACCACGCTGATGACGCCGGGTAGGCAGAAACATGTCCGTGTGTTAGTGTATTTTTTTCTCTCTCCTTTTATTGCGTTTGCCGTGAATTATTCCATCAATACCATGAGGAAGCTAAGCTATCTTAGCATTATATTTTTTGGTTTTTGGCTTTCAAGGCTTTCATTTTATTTCTAGTTAAATGAAATCACAGCTACCCTGTCACTGTATTGCTTTCTCTCATCTTATTGTATACTGTATATAGTTTGTTCATATACAGGGTGGTTAATTTTTTTTACTCTACAATCATTATATTTATTAGAATTAAATGAAATTGCATTAAAATAATTCAAATCAAGAAAGGCTTGTAAAACAAAAAGAATTTGGTTTGCTCTAAAATACGCTAAATTTACCATTTCAAGAACTATATTACAAACGCCTACTTAGGTAACTTGCGTTTTTCTTATTACGCCGTTTTTTTTATCAGGTGATTCTACATTTTTTGTTTGGAAAGAAAATAATAATAATTCCCAGCTTAAGTAAACATAAGTATAGCTTACTAAAGAGGTAAGGTAAGGACTTTATTTTTACTCAATTTACCAGTACGAAACGAGCTGTTAACAGGAATATATTCTTATACAAACGTTTACATATTATTGTAAAAAAAACGATAAATCTTAACGCTAATAATTTCTTTTTTAAAATAATATTTAATCTCTCGTTTCACAGCCAAGTTTGTTTCCAGATCCGATTCCCAAACGGAATTAGAGGATGATTCTAATTTGACCGGCTACGAATGCGAACTGTGTGCGACCATATTCCCCACGAAACGGGACTTTCTAGTACATCACATGAGAGACGACAGCTCGCAATGTCTGGTCTGCTGCAGTTGCGGAATGGTCTTCGATACTACGACGGAATTGTTCCAACATAAAGAATCGCACAAGATGGAGCAAGTGATCATCGATCAAAGCGACATCCAATTTAATGAATATACCGAGGAAGTCGAAGCTGTGTTGAATATACCGAACGATGACGCGACTATAGGGTCCACGAACGAGTTGTTGTACATTTTGGATGATTCCCAATGCGTGAATGAGGTGATCATCGAGGAAACTGATAATAATCAGTGTAAGAGTTCTAGTAAACAGGATAATTACTCGATTGTACAAGTAGATCATGGCTATATGATACCGAGTGTCTTCAAAGGTCAATTAGAGACTAGGAAAAGGGTTAAAAAGAAAGATTCGCAAAGCGATAGCGATGATCCCGATAGGAACAACCTGTTAATCCCCATCAAAGCCACCACCAGCGGAAAACGTGTCATTCCTACCCAACGTGTTCGCCAGCTTCCCGTGAGGAAGAGGCACGATGTACCTGACTTCTCGGCTTCCGATTACGCGATCTTGAATCCCAACGACGATGTGGATATCACCCATTACAAATGCCTCCGTTGCGAGCAACTCTTCATCAACAAGTTCGGCTTCTTCAGGCACGTGGAGAAAGGGAAATGTTACATTAACAGTTGTGACGTGTGTTGCGCCGATTTCCAAAAGAACAGTGACTTTTACGAACACTACATCGTCGAGCATACCGATCGCGCCATCTGCAATTTCTGTTTCAGAACATTCATGTACGAGAAGAACGTCAAAGAGCACATGCTAAGGCATTTGGATCAGTTTAGGCACCGCTGCGAGGAATGCAATAAGGGCTTCTATACTGTGCGCGAGTATAGGAACCATTACAAGAATAGACACATGGGAATTAGGCATAGATGCGAACAGTGTGGGAGATCTTTTGCCGACGAGTACTATTTCAAGAGGCATATCGCCACGCATGTTAAAAAAACTGTGGATTTGCAGAGTTAAAGTCATCAAAGGTGTAATTTGGAATGGAACGATGAAGTACCGAGATGTTTCGTGTAGAGGTACCTTTCATGTGTTTCACGTTATGGTGAAGGTACTTCTACAAGTACAGAATTCTTTTCAATTTTTTTTTATCAAAATATATCTTTATGGACAAATATATTTTCGCACAAAATGGCAGTTTTTACAGCATTCTTCGCAATGCTTTACAGCGGTTTGTTGTAGTGTCAGCAATATGTCTCTAAAAGAAAACCTTATCTGCTTACAAAAAGTTCTCAAAATATTCTGGTCTTGAATGGCATGGCTATTAATTTTTCTTTATATTCTAGTTTATGTGTATAAACTTTATTCTTAATTTGGGGGTCACAGGATGAAAATCTGGAAGGTGCGGTGGTCGTACAAGAAATTTGCAATTGATCTTTGATCTTTTCCAAATATCCACCATAACAGCATGATTTTGGTCCTATTTCCAGAATTAAGCATGTTATGCCAATGCCATACCATGAAAATGTCGTCCACATCATGATATTACCTCCCCAATGTTTAAAAAAAAATTAAATTTTTCGATAATCAAATGTAAATTGATGTATTTATTTTCTTGTCCATAAATGACTAAGAAACCTTATCGTGATTTGAAAACATTTGTAATGACTTCGAAAAAATAATCCAAAATAGCTTTGGCACCTTTTATAATTATTTTTTATTATGCAAATTTTGTTAGAATTCTGTACTAGCTACATCTACAAAAAACCATCTTATTTTACATCCATATACAATAGATAATATGTACTTGAGCAGTATGTATTTGAATCAAACTTGTATACAAATAAAAAAACAATGTCCATCTATCTACCTACATGTAAGATGTGTATTATGTGTATTTTACTAATAATTATATATATTTCCTTTTTTTTTTTGTTATATCGTTAACTTTAGGGATCTCGAAATAAATTGTAATTTCCTTATACAATTTTTCTTTTGTTTTTACCGGTGTCACGATGTATTATTTTAGTTGAAGTCGAAAGAAAATAAACTTTTTTACCGAAAAGGATTTAAATTGGAGTTCCTCTTAATTTAAATCTCCTTTTTAGCTCGCGCGGAACAGATTATTTTTAGTGATCAAGGAAAAGGTTTGTAGAGAAGAACTTTAAAAGGAATCCGGTTTAATTTTTTTTTTTATATTTTTTAGGTAACATATTTAATGGAAGGAATTGTATTTGATACATGGTGATGATCTTTCAGGAGAATAGGTTTTTCTTCGTCAAATTCTTTTTGTTCTTTTAAGAGTTGCATAGTCGGACCTGATGTAAGATTTATGCGTTATGTAATTGAATTTAGACAATCGTAACCGGAAGTATTCGGTGTAATCTGTTTAATTGAAAACAATCTTAGTTTCCTGTGACTTCGAAAGGAAAGATATCATGAAAGTATACAGAAAATCGAAGCAAGAACTTAGCCTGTTGAATCCCGCATAATTGCAAAATCAGTATTTGGGGAAAGTTACTATTTGGATGGCTAAGTAGGGAATAATAGAAATGTAAGCAAGTTTCAAGATAAATGCATACAAATTTCAAAAAGTAACAATAGTAAACTGAAAAGATCAGACCAGGGATGCTATTCTCAACTACTTCCGTATAAACGCGTATGCGCATAAAATCGACGGCTTATATCACGAACGGTACCGATCTTTGGTATTCTCAACTGTTATTTGCTTGCGACTTGTATCAAAGCGAACGTACATAGCTCAAACGTACGCTGATGCTCTGAGTTACCGATTAAAGACATAGTTTCTACCATAGAATATTGTGCTATGGGGTGCTAGCATATACCAGCATCTAGAAAATCTTCGTCATTCGCGAAGGACGTTGAGATTTGCGAAGAATCCAGAATAGCACCCCATGCGCTTTATAGATAAAGACACAGAACTACTGAAGACGGCGATGAGAGGCTAGCGGAAAATAGACTACAAGGCACATAGGAGAGTAGTGATAAAACGATGCGCGAAGTAAGGAAGTCGGAAATTGGACAGAAATAACGAAGAATATGAAAGAATGGAATCACTTCTGAAACAGCGAAACCTGTAAAAACAGTAAGATGAACGAAAAGTGTCGTAAAGAATGAATGGAACTAAATTTGATTTAATCGCAACGGTTATTTATAAGATTTAGAATAAGCAAAAACTTTTATACCAAGAAAAGAGAAAACTTGAGACTGAAGAAATGTTTGAATTTATCTACCTTGAATCTTTTTTTAATAAATAAATGCGAAGAAGGTAAGGAAATTGAGTGCTAATAGAAGTGCAGGAGCATTAAATAGGTGTAATAGTATCATGGCGCACAAAATTTAGTACTTATAAAGCAATAATAATACGATGGGCCGCACTGCACAAGAAAATTATTGCTTATTTCAACCACTTGAAAAATAGACTGGTGTGATATAACTGCATTACTTACCTTAATATATTAATAAAACTAACGATTTTCAGGTTTTCTTTCTTAATTTTCAGAAAAATATTTTATTTCCTTGGATATATCGCAGACAGTAAGTTATTCTTTCAGTTTTTTTTTTCCTAATGCTTATTGTGAATTTTTTCTCGACGGTGTTTGCTTCATTGGCACCCATTCTAACTTGTATATTTTTTAGGATTATCTCAAACACAATTAGTGATTTTACAAATTCCAAAGGAGTAAGAATAAAATCCATCCCGGAACTTCTCGAAGTGACACAGGCGGTTGACGCTAACGGATCAGGGAGAGTAGAAGAGGAAGCTGAGATTATCAATAATACTTTACAGACTAACGGAATTTCCATATCTGTTGTCCAAGACACGCAAATAAGCAATAGCATAATTAATACAGCCTCTAAGAGATAGGAGAGGAGAGACAAAGGTAAAGATAAGAAGGTGAAATGTAGTTGCCAATTACACGAGCATCCTTATCAATGCGCTACATGTGGAAAAATCTGCGGACATGAGAACCAATATCGATTGCACGTGAAGTTACAACGCCCAAATGGATAAAAAACATCCAAAGAAGAAGATTCGTCCACTTGTTATTTACGAAGAATTTCCAGATTTGAAAGTGGAGAATGATGTAACAGTAGTACGTAACGACATCGATTTTGACGGCTGTGCTTCGGATACGGACACCTCAAGGAACTCAGGTGTTCCTATGAAGCTTCATTCAGAAGATGTAATTGAAATCGATGATTCTGAGGATGTTAGAAATGACCGGGAAGTGTCGTAAATGCTAAAAAAACATTCGAAAACCCACGGGAAGAATCTTTACGCCATTCTTGTCCCGCCAATAGTAGTAATAGCTTGAGTAACTCCGACGATGGAGACGATATTTTAGTTATAGGTGGAAATGTTTAAAGATTTTTTTTTGAATGTTTTACAATAGTAATGTAAAAGAATCGAACATATCATTGTATAGATTTGTAAAAAATTGTATTATTATAACTTATGATTATGCAATGTGTCCAGATTATCTATTTCGTTATTCGTTCGTTCGAAAATCTCTGTATATAAGAAAAAAAAAACAGCAATAGTGAGTAGATAATTTTAAATATTGTAAATTTGGGAAATATTCAGATTTCAAAAGAATCTGTTATATTTTCGGTTCCACGTACATTCTGCTACATAAGTTCTGGAATACCTTAAATATCCTGGGGCCCACATTGGTTTGTACCTTCGAAGTTGGTCTAATCCAAACAATTTATTCATGGTGCTTCTAAATTGAGGATGTTCAAATGAAACATTACTTCAAATTAATTTTTTTTAAATATTTTATCACTTCTAAAACTTGAAGTATTTGTTTAAATAATTTTTTTTTTTTTTTTAAAAAGTACTTGAAAAATGCTGTTTTTAGAACAAAATCCTTTCACCCATGGAGATTTAAAGAATCACAACTTTTTTCACAAAAAACCTAGTTACGTAGAATTGCTATTAAATGTTTTAAAAGATCACATTAAAAAAAAAATTACTATTCCTGAAAACAGCATAATTAAATTGTTTTAATTGAACAAATTTGAAGTTGACGAAGTGAATTTGCGAATGCAACTGATTAATTTAAATTTGTTAAGCAAATTTTGTGAATGATGCAGCTGCTTTCCTAATGAATGGAGGTGAAATGGAAAAATACTGATTTTTGTGTTTGCGTATTTTTTCGAATAATCAGCATGAAACGGAAAGCCAGTTTTGTTTAAATAAAAAGTTAAAGATTTACAAAGGAATCTAACCAATCATTTTTGGTGACGATTTCTTTGTTCAGTATGATAACTATATCGAGTAGCGCATTGCACCAATCCGAAAGATTAAAACGTTATTTATGAGGTAACGATTAGATATATTTTCGATTGGAATTAAAAGAATATTAACCTTTAACATAATCTCTCAACCTGAAATAAAATCTTTTGTTTCGGGTTGCCTTAAAAGCATCATTTTCAACGTGGATACCTTTTCGTATTTTCCAAATCTGTAAAAACTTCAAACAAACAATGGGAATTTTGTTTAAGATTTCTCTGATAAATAATTTTCCAACTTATCTTACTTCTTCAAAGAATTTTACAACCAACGGCTTGATGCTTAAGTATCTTCAATTCCTAACCATACATTAATGATAGCTTTTGCTTTAGCCTTTATTAAAGAGCCAAGCTGACCGATCATCAGGTCTCGACGAATTCTCCACTTTTATTCCTTTTATTATTATCGTTTGCCTTATTTAAGGTTATTACCAAAGCTGAAGATATTTAAAGAAATACCAGCGTCAAGAAGAACGAGCTTTGCAGCTGAAAACTTGGAGCAGTCGCTTCTAACAAAGGTTAATTCAACTCTTCTTTCTATAAATTAAAAAAATTTAACATTATTTTACGTAATAGGTAGTGACTTTTATTTAACGATGTTTTTCAATAATATTGTAAGTACCCGCAGATTCTGAAACAAGAACGACAAAATTTTTGCATGGCCCGTCTGCAGAAGCGATAAAAATAGCGCATTTCATTCGTATTCGCCAGCTGCGTGTAAGCCTTGAGCAGCTTGGGTTATCGCAGTAGAAGTCCCTAAATTTATAAAATTACAAAAAATCACCTGCAAACAGGCAATTTGGATCTGGTAAGTTGTCTGAAAAATGATAGACCGCGTGCGCTACGAAGTAGTTTATCATTAACTGACACGCTGCGACGGAAACCCCATTCGTTGCAAGTAACTGCATCATTCAAAATTGGCTTTTTCTTCTTCTAAACTAAATATCGTTCGGCTACCGATTTTCGCGGGCCGAGTTAAAATCCACTAGCTGGATCTGAAAAAAGCTGCTGGAACACCGTTAACCGGTTTAAACAATTGTAAAACGCAGTTCGAGCAATTAAAAAACACACCCAATACTTATTGTAAAACGAAGGACTTTTTTCTCTACGGCCTTGTCTTATCCTTTTATATATTGTAGTTGTTGTCGTAGTTAAATTGACAACCATTTTAATTCGTCCATTTTCTAGGACTACGGCAGACACAATAAACACCGAATGTCCAAATTACGACGACGTGGCCATTGAATTGATTGACACCGACGGATTAGAATTAGAAAAGGAGACGGAGATTATTAATAATTCATCGCAAACCAATGGATCTTCCACAGCTGTTGACCAAAATACGCAAATAGATGAGAGAAGCAATAAAAGATCTAAAAGAAAGAATAGAAAGCCTTCTAAAAGTAGTGAGAAATCGAAAGACAAGTTTGTTGATAAGATGATGAGATGCAATTTGTGCCTGGTGGAATTTCTCTGTTCGGACGAGGACAAGCATTTCGAGCAGCATGCTTACCAGTGTCATAGATGCGGGAAGATCTGCGGCCACAAAAACCAATATCGGCTACACATGAAGCTGCACCGCCAGGTGGATAAAAGAGACAAAAAAGAGGGCGGCAAGAAAATGAGATTCTCCAATTTCAACGTGAAGGGTGGTACTATAGATATCGTCTGTAACGACATCGATTTTGACACCGAAACTTCCAACGTAAAAACCTCAAGAAACTCCTCCGATACCTGCGCGCAGCCTCGTTCAAAGAACCAAGTCCAAGATGTAATCGAACTCGAGGATTCTGAAGACGATATCGTCTTGTCAACGTTAATCGGGAGGTGTCGTCAATGTCAAAATGTAATTGATAAGTCGCAGAAACAATCCAACCTATGCCATTCTTGTTCTAGCAATGGTAATAATAGTTTGAGCAACTCGGACGATGGAGAGGATATTCTAGTTATAGACGAAAACGTTTAGAGTTTTTTTTTTCCGTGTGTGTAGATCTCTGGGTGTTTTAGTGATGCATGAAGTAAATCAAAAATATCATTGTTTAGATCTGTAGATTATAAAGTTCGGATTTCGAATTTTTCAGAATTATCGAATTCTTTACTCTAAAGAAATGTCGACTTCGACGGATGTGAATTCGAATTTAACGTTCGAATTCGAAGGACGGGTTTCAAATTCGAAATTCGAATATTGAACAAATATTCTGATAACGTGCGCGTGTGAGCGGCTAGCCAATCTCATCAAACGAATATGCATTTGACGCGGTGAAATTGTATTCGACAATTGTTTTTTTTTAACAATGGTCAATATTTTTAAATACATCAATAAATAGCACTACAACGTAGATTTTTTATTCCATTTTTACGAATTTTAATTGGCTGAAATGAAAGCCTATCATAACCTTAATATTTTAGCGAGAATATTTGTATTACCTTGATATAAAGAAGTAATGTATGGAATAAAAATTATAATAATTAGATTTTCTTAATTAAAAATCATTTTCGAATGACATCTCCTTTTGAAATATGTTGGAAGCCATTTTCTAAAGTACTGTACATACAGGCTGTCTCACGAGGAACTCCATCGATTGATAAATTATTGATTTATTGGAAACTTAAGAGGCTCTAATGAGTTCCCAAGTATTCGTGTATCGTTCGACGCAGTTACTTGCGAGACATCCTGTATAACAATTGCGAACTGTATATAATTTTTTACGCCAGGATAATCTCCTTTCTTCTTACATGTTAGCAACATATCTTCTTATTTTTACTTAGTGAAGTTAGTATAAATACGAACAATCAGAAGAAAAATCTTTCTGGATTTTCTTTCTCCGTCTGTCACCTCTGGATATAGCCTTCAATGCTTCGATGCGTTTTTTTGTTTTAAACTGAACACGAGGCTGATCTTAGGTATTTTCTTTGCATTTTGTTTTTTCATGTTTTGATTACACCTTTCATCTCTATTTTATTAAAAGAAGAAAAAAAAAAAAACTTAAACCATTGAAGGCGTATGTTAAAAAAAAACATTTAATCTCTCACCACACAAGTTTAATTAATTAATCCGGAACGGCCGTTTCGAGGATAGGAATGATCCACATTCTCAACCGGTGACCGAATGATGTGAGAAACCTCTAAAACTAACATGCTTGTTCTATCCCTACTTTCGAGAAAAATATTATGTACAAATACCTACTATTGCCGCTCACGTGCCTTATAACTAACACGTGCGAAAAAATACGGAATACGGACGACGGCCCGCGGCGAAGTTACATTCTTAATCAACTTCAAGTTTTCTAATTTAATATTATACCCGGTTTCGTTTATGTGTTGGGCTACATTTGGCGAATCTAATCTACCGAAGTGATAACGCCTGATATGTTCCTTAAATCTAGTACTTATCGCTCTTTTCGTTTGACTAATATAGCCTTTATTACAGTTGCTGTATGCAATTTTAAACATTCCAGACCTTTCTTCCATTTTTCCATTTTTTTATGAATTTAAGTTCTTTGTTGTGCCTACTTCTCCTTAAATGGAAATTAACTAATGTATTGATTAAGAAACTAATCGCGGCCATTTTATGTTGTTTACAGTGGTTAGAATCATGCATAATGTACCTATTGGTGTTTGTTCCCTGCAGGATGTGAACGTATGTTGCAGTTCGCGTAACACACTTAAAAACTTACTTGGCAATCCGAAAGATAAACCGAAAATGGAAGAAAGGCCGGGAATTTATAAAATTGCATAATAGAGCCCGTATTGGTTAAACGAAAAGAGCGATAGGCACCGGATTTAAGGAACATATCAGGTGTTATCGCTTCGGTAGATTAGATTCGTCAAGTGTAGCCCAACGAAACCGGGCATAATATTAAATTAGAAAACTTGAAATTGATTAAGAATGTGACTTCGCCGCGGGAACTATATGCGTACGAGACGGTTTACATAAAAAGCAACAAAAATCTGCTCAACAGAGAGAACGGACCGTTGTCGTTAGTCGTCAGTTCTTTTGATTTATTGGGATAAACCTGGCGCATGTTTTATGTCTCGGGCTGCAATAACAAGAGACTCCTCCGTTTATTTGTCGCACGTCTTAGTTTTTTTCGCACGTCTTAGTTTTAAGGCACGTAGGCGGCAAAAGTAGATACTTGTAAATAATATTTTTCTCGAAAGTAGGGATAGAACAAGCATGTTAGTTCTAGAGGTTTCGGGATCATTCGTTTTCTTCGAAAAGGCCGTCCCGAATGAATTAATCAAACTCGTGTGGCGCGGAGGTTATCGATACTTTTGTTTTGTTTACCGTACTACGTCACAGTCCTTGCTATCATTATTATAATTGATGTAATTTTTTGTTATTTAAGAAACTAACGTTCGGGTTTATTCGCCGTTTCATGAACTTGCCTTTGGATGTTAAGAAACGTATTTCTGAACTGATTTCGTTTATGGTTAGTTCGTTAATCGTTAGAATTACGTCGTCCTCAAAATGAAATTAATTAATTAAAAGTGTAAATCTTGTCATGTATTTGTAGTAATAACCTATCACTAGCAATACTTATGTTGTATATAGTGTCTCTATTTCATACAGGGTGAATTAGATCGGTCTAGAGTTTCTAAATTACATTTTCTAGTTCTACGGTGTCGTTTTTATGTACTTATCTCATATTTATAGGAAAAAAATTGATCAAATCGAATACAGGCATTAATTATTCTTTTGGCTGGCGTTTGTTTAATTGAGCTTAATCTATTTAGGTGCAACCACCTGACGTTTTCTTTACTTTTTACCGGCCAAATATGTGTAAGTCATAACCAATGGAATTATATAATAAACCGGAAACCGTTTTGAGCAATTACAACAAACATACATTTCAAACCATGGGTTAATGGAAAGTATTTTGCTCAAAATGATCTCTCGTATACATTGGTTTGATTTTTTTTCCCCTATTATGACTCATCCTATATTTATATATAAGCCCCGATTAAATTTAATAATTTAGATAAAAATCTAGCCAATTGTTTTTAATGTAAAGTCTTTAAGTTTTACTGCAACAAATCCAGCGTGAAAAATCTACTTTTGTAATAGTATAATTTATTTATCAATTCTATACTTTACATCCTTGAAATGTGTGTCTCTATTAGCTATCTTTATACATATTTTTGTGATATTATTTTAATAAATATATTAAAAGACGAATACGCCAGCGTATTATTGCTAAAATATATTAAATTCCACATCTAATAGAGGAGTTAAGTTCCTGAAGAAATTTCTAAAGATAACGTGCCAAGGATCCTCGTTCTTCGTCAGACGTGAGCCAATCGTTACGGAATATTGATACCAATTGCTCGATGGTCGATAAAATGTTTCGTGGAAAACATGAATCGTTTTCAGAAAACTGGAAAAATTTATCGTGAAGATGAGTTCGATTTTTTTTCAGTTTTTTGATGATAATTTATGTTATCTCCAAATAACCAATTCATATCAATGCTTATTTTGAAGTCCTTGCTATAAATTAAGGCCTTCAAAATAGAGACTTGATACGCCCTCGAAGGTAAGACGTTATATACAAAGCAGTCGCGTCTTCTTCTTCCTTGGAAAATACAAATTTTCTAATGTGAATATTTTTAGGTGTAACATCCCATCAAACGATATAGGTTTGTATCCTTCGTCGACGTTGGAAACCATACTTTCGAATCCTAACACTACACCGGATAACACCATCACTTTAATCGCGCAAACGCCTAGCGGAAACTCGAAGAAGTTGGTCGTCAAACTTTCGCAGCTTACCCTGATCAAGAAGGAAGAATTCGAGGCGTCCTTAACGGAGATCAAACAAGAAAGTTTCATCCCATCGATCCCCTCGATACCGAACGAAGAAGATTCGAAGACGGCGATGGATTTGAAGCCAACAAAGAGTGACGTTAAGAATTTCGAATTTGATAGGAAGTACATTGTTTTGGATCCTTGCATCAAAGAGCAGATCAAAGAAAAATACCCGGATGACAAGGAAATTGACAATTTAACATGCGAACTATGTTCCAAGCAATTTTTAACCTTATCGAGGTATCAAAAACATGTAACGTCACATTCTAGCGATGACCTGCACACTTGCTGTTTGTGCGAGAAGGTTTTCAGGAGCTCGTTGATGTTGCAAAAGCACGAGAGGACTCATAAGGTGACTAGATTCGCTTGCGAATATTGCAATAAGGAATTAGCGTCTAAACAGCAATTGGATATCCATATCAGACGCCATAAAGGAGAATATTCTCATAAATGCGGCGAATGTGGTAAAGAATATTACAATGCTAAGGCGTTCAGGCAACATATCGAGTCCGAACATAAAGGAATTAGGTACACTTGTTTAATTTGCGGTTCCGTCCTTAGAAGTAGAAGGTATTGGAGGGATCACATGGCTAAACACACAGCTACGGATGTTAAAAGGTATCTATGTCAAATTTGCAATAAATTCTACAGCAGCAAAGCGGCTTTAAACGGCCATATGAAGATCCACGGGGAAGAACGCTTTGAATGCAACGTCTGCGGGAAAAAGTCGACCCAGAAAGCCGCTCATTTAGTGCATATCAGATTACACACTGGGGAGAAGAACTTCGTATGCGAGATTTGCGGAAAGAACTTCGTCAGGAAAGACATGCTCCAAATCCATAAGAGGAGAGTCCACGATTCTTCGAAACGCCAATGCGATTATTGCCAACAACAATTCGAAACCGAGCACCAATTATTAATTCACTACCACACCCACGAGGAAGTCCAGAAGAATTTCCCGTGCGAATTTTGCCCCAAGAAATTCATCGACATCAACTTCCTACGAAGCCACGTCAATAAGATCCACGTGGAGAATAAGACGGACGATTTGACCGGTTTAAGGTCTTCTCGAAGGATTAGGACGCGTAACGAGAAGATTAGGTGTTTGAATTGCGATAAGTTCCTGTTCAAATCGCAGGTAAAATCGCATTCCTGCGCTAGTAAAACGGAAATGATCGAACACAAGGCCCTAATCGACTATAGCTTCGAAAAATTCGAAGACGTAGTGCCTTTTGAATATAACACGCACAATGAAATGAGCAGTTGCATTGGAGGGGGGAATATTATGTATGAATTTAAGGATGTTATAAATACGGAAGGATTGGTGGAAGTTTGTATTGCTAATGAGGGTGTCGATTGTTTTGGGGATGGTACCAAATAGTTTTGGTGTTTGGGGCAATATGGGTCGTTAATCCAATGAGACGAAGGAATTAAATCATTTTTTTTTGCAATGGCTAGGGCAATGTAGCTGGCTTTTGGAGACTTTTTTGTTTGGTATGGATCATCAAAATCAAACGGATTTAATTTGATCTATTGCACAATAGAAGAAACTATTATTACGTTAATTCCTTTAATTTTATCGGCGTCAAACAATAAATTTTGCACAACGAAGAACTAACGATGTTTTTTTCCCAAAGTGAAAATCAGAAAATCGTTTTTTATGACCATGAAGTTGATTCAAGTCTTCTTATTTTATTTTTTAAATTTTACAAATTGTATTCAGTTGTATTAACCACCCCATTTGTGTATAGCTAATTTTTTATTTATTTTTGTATGTATTTTTATTTATTATTTTTCCATGAACTTGTTATATTTGCAAGAATTGTGGACACTGTGATTTTATAAGGAAAATATTGAATAAAATGTTTCTATTGGAATGCTGCTTTAATTTTCGATATTACCAGAAAAAATGTTCGGATAAAAAGAATGGGGATTGCTCAGAAAAAATGTTGATGAGGTCACGTCGCATTCAGAAATTTATCATTTCATGGCTAAATTTATAAATAAATATTTTTGCAAAACAACTATTTCGTAGTCTTTTACCTCCTCGTTTACATTTGAAAATAAGCTAATAAGAGACAAAATTCTGTGGATTAATTTTGAATCTATCTGAGGGTACCATGGTTATTGTATGTGCTTGCTCCTACAGTCAAGAGGCGATATCCATTAACCATAGCCGCGGAAGCCTCCATTACCATTCAGTAACAACATTTATTTCCTCCCACTCAGAATTATAAATATTGTTAACACAGAATTCTGTCTTTCAGAGTGCTATATCAAGATAACGTATACTCAAACTTCAATTACCAACAGGAAGACATTGTTCCGCAAGTTGACGATTCTATCCAATCAAAATACTATTTAATGATGAAGAACGCTCCAGATCTACCAGATAACAACCTCTTGGAAAACGCCGTGGCTCAATTGAACGACTCAGATGCTGACCTATTAAACCTGCTGGCTGCCGAAGAAGATATTTTACGAGATATAACGGAAAATGAGCAATTTGAGCAGCTAATCAACAATACGGTGATAGGAAATGGCGCTGAGTATAATATGGAAGGTGCTAATTTAACGGAAAATATCGGCGAATTGATCAAAATCAAGGAGAATGATTTATCGCAGCTCTGCGATGAAGTTAAGAATCTCGATACGATAGAACAGGTTGATAATTCACAGAAAATTGAGAATTTCGACGAATTTAAGTGTACCTATTGTGAGAAGGTATGTCCCACGAAGAAATTGTTGAAAAATCACTTAATGATTCATACAGGATTAAGACCCTTCTCCTGCGATATTTGCAAGAAGACTTTCAGGCATAATTACGAAGTTAAAGTGCATAAAAAGTCCCACAATCAGCCTTCATTTCAATGTGATATCTGTTCTAAGATGTTCATCCACAAATCGCACCTGACTGCCCATAGAAGGAAGCACCTCGGAGATTTCGCTGTGATATGCGATCTCTGCGATAAAGGCTTCCTAACGCAATCCAGTTATAATCAACATATTAAGGTTAAGCATGACAAAATTATGCATGTTTGCGAAATCTGCGGGGCTAAATTGAGCACCTTATCCGCCCTCAACGAACACAAGTTAACCCATCAGCCCCATTATCACGAAAAACGCAGTCACGTCTGCGAGTTCTGCGGGAAAAGTTATCTTAGCGTAAGGTATCTTCGCAGCCACCTAAAATTCCACACGGAATGCAACGATTATTCTTGCAATGTATGCGGAAAGACTTTCACCACCAAATCAAATTTGCGTAAGCATATCACCAATCACAACGCTAGCAAAGGATTTCAATGCGGTTATTGCGGAAAGGAGTTTAATTCCAAAGAGAATTTAACGGTCCACAAAAGGATTCATAGTGGAGATAAGCCTTTTAGTTGTAACGTTTGTGGCAAGGCCTTCTCGCAAAAGATATCATTGACCGTTCACACCAGATATCATACTGGAGATCGTCCGTATAAATGTGGTTGTGGGCAAGCGTTCTTTACCAAGTCCCACCTTGTTACGCACTCTAGGACTCACAAATTGAATAATATAGATATCCAATTTGTTTCTTGATCACTTTGTATGGATTGCTAAATATATTTATTTACTTTGAATTTGTCTTCCTAAACCCTGAAGTATTGAACGTAGAAATGCCTTTTTCTAAGTGCTTCTTTGGGAGAGCTACATGCGAGCCAGACGAAAAACATTCCGTTGATGTTTTTTGAAATTTTGATCTTTGGGAGAATCTAGTGCAATGTGGAGGTGTTCAGTGTGCTGCTTATTCCTTTAATAATACCGTTTCCTTCCATTAAATCGGGAAATCTAATTCTTATCCTCGTTTTTTGGATTGCGAAGCAGTTCGTAACCTTGAGGATCATCTCCATCTACTAAAATTTTCTAACATAATTTTTGTTTTAGATTAAAATGCGACAGGCAGAAGCAAACAAACGCAAGTAATAGTAATGCCACCAACGATTGGGATGTTCAGATCAAATTCGAACCTCCCGAGAATTATCAAGATTACAACGATGACGCCTCGTTAAATAGTTACGATCCTGAGGATGATGAAGCTCTATTGACGAGATTGAAACGTATGCGGGATAAAGAGAAAGCGATGAAGATGAAATCAACCGCTATTCAGTGTGAAGTTTGCGATAAAACGTTTAAAAACAGCATGGACTTCGGGCTGCATTCTATATCGCATAGCACCGATAAGAAATATCATTGTTTCATGTGTAAGTATAGCAGCGGTTCCTTGTATCACTTCGAGATGCATATCAAAGCCCACGAAGGTAATACCAAGTACAAATGCGAGATCTGCAACAAGGCGTTCACAGTGAGCACCCATGCCGCCGAGCATAAATATTTCCACAGCGGGGAGAAGCCTTTCCAATGCGAGATCTGCGGAAAACACTTCATGTTCTCGTGGTTCCTAACGTCGCATCGTAGATCTCAACATTGGGAGATCATGACCGGCACTCCCTTGATCAAATACGATTGTACGATATGCAATAAGCATTACACGTCATCTTCGGGCTTGAAAAGGCATCAAACCAGCAAGCATTTCGATACGGAGAAGGCCGAAGTGTCGGTTTTATGTGATATCTGCGGGAAAAGACTTGCCAGCATGGAGAAGTTAAAGTTCCACAATCGGATTCACACCGGCTATAAGCCTTTCGCTTGTGCGTTCTGCGCCAAAGCATTTTCCAGGAAGGAACAAGTTAAAGAACATGAAAGGGTTCACACGGGTGAGAAGCCTTACGTTTGCAAGTTTTGCGGGAAGGGCTTTACGCAAAGGAGTCCTTTGAGGATACACGAAAGGACCCATACAGGCGAACGGCCTTATACGTGCAGGTTATGCGACAAAGGCTTCATTTCGAAGGGAGTTATGGATACGCATATGAAAAATTGCCGAGGACAATGACGTTAGGCCTGCAAACGGTTGAAACACGCGCAGTACAACCCATGAAGTTCGTTTAGAAGGCATTCTTTACTAATTTGATGGACACTATTGTAGTGTGATGTGAATTAGAGCTATTATTTATTGATTTTGAAGATTTCCAGTGAAATTTTGTTTCTGCATAAGACGATGGTGTTTAAAACGCATTTTGGATTTTGATTCTTTTCAAAAAATATTGAATTTTAGTTGTAGGTTATTATTTTGTAACACGAGAAGGAAATTTCCAAGGAAGTTTCAATTTGCGTTAACGAATTCGTATTATTTTTTGTTATTACAAAAATTAACGCTGCGGACTCGAAGAGTAAAATAGAATTTGTAATAAGTTGCCTATTACAAACATGGCCCGTGTAATATAAATTATTTAGGTTTAAAACAGTAAGATTTGTAAATAAATTTAATAAATTATTTCAAATAATTACAATATGTTTTATTTGAATTTAAATTTTGATGATTACTTTGTATAGTCAGTGAATGCTTCCCATAAAATTGGTAATGAATCACAGGATTGCAATTAACGATTTTAATGGCAAGATTTTAACTTCTGCAGCATCTGGATAAAATTAAAAGAAAAGAATGCTAAAATAGTATTGAGGAGAGATAAAATACCCGGCGTCATCATCGTGGTTCCGAGAGTGTTTTATCTTTACCCTGTGTCGATGCTGCCTCGCAGCGCCACCACATTTCGAAACGATCAGCCAGTGTGCAGTTTGCCAAAGCGGTACTTTCGCCGCCATCTCGTGATTAAACAGTCCGAGAGCTGCTCGAGAGATGGCTTGGGGAACGGTACCCGGTTCATGTCGCTGCTTTCTAAACGGCAACGTACGTGCTTCTTGGCACTAAAGGGCGCCAAGGAATGTGTGGCTTGCCGTTTCGAAATGTGGTGGCATTAACTGCGAGGCAACATCGACACAGGGTAGGGAAAAAATACTCTCGGAACCACGCTGATGACACCGGGTAGGTAGAAACATTAATATCGTAAGGTCTAATAACAATTCTCAATGCTTTCTTTCGTATCTTAAAAACTCTTGGCCATATAGCAGCGATATCCCAGTGAATAACTCAATGAACTAACCCTTCGCAGAATTTCGTTGTTAATTTTCTCTGAAGGTTATAAGGGTTATAAGGGATAAAAAAAAAACAACAACATTTTTGTTTTCTTTTGTCATCCAATTCACATGAGTTTCAAGGGTTAATTTGTAATTTCTTGAAATGCTGAAATATAAATTATAATTTTATCTAATTTATTATTGCAACTCTGCAACTTTTGGTGCCACATCGTAAATTAACAGTACGTAAGACGTAAGTCCGAGCATTTAACCTTGGGGAAATCCCTAGAAATATTTTTAACGCAATTACTTATGTGGGAAATTCCATGTTTGTTTATTTTTCTAAAAATAGTAAACGGCGCTAATATAAAAAAAAAATCGTCTAATTACTCCCAACCATACATTTAATCTGCATTGGCCCCTTGAATCTAACGAAAACTTTCCCTTGTTCAAAATTCGTAATTGTAGATACCCACAAAAGAGTTCAAGGTATTAATCAATATTATTTCTTAATTCATCTTCTATCACTAATTTTATTTTTACCATCGTCTGCTTTAAAATCCACCCGGAACCATTAGGAAACTCCATATTAACTAAATATAATTTTAGGTCCCTTTCTCGACGCTATAAACCGGTCTTAAACCCCAAGGAAGTCCCGATTACACCTTCACAATCTAAAAGATCAACACGAAATTCCCCCAAAGTACAAAAAGTGGAGAAAAACGCAATTGATCCCAAAACAAGCAACTCTGAACCCGCATTGCAACCGGTCGAAATAAAAGTGGAAGCGATAGACGTCGAAGCTACTGAAGTTATAACCGAAACCTTCACGGAAGAGAACGCGAAGAAGAAAAGAAATCCGTCGAGGAAATTAACCGATAAGCAGTTGGCCATGGATGTCAGGGTACTGTGTGATATCTGCGGGAAAAGCCTCGCTAGCATCGAGAGGTTGAAGTTTCACCGTAGAACTCATACCGGTGATAAACCTTTCGTTTGCACTTTTTGCGGTAAAGGGTTTTCTAGAAAAGAGCAGCTTAAAGAGCATGAAAGGGTCCACACCGGCGAGAAGCCTTATATATGCAGCTTTTGCGGAAAAGGGTTCACTCAGAGGACGTCAATGAAAACCCATGAAAGAACCCACACTGGCGAGAAACCCTACGGCTGCAGGTTCTGCAGCAAACAGTTCATATCGAAAGGAGTTATGGATAATCATATGAAGAATTGTCAAGGATGGTGATCTATTTTACGGACACTTTTTCGAGTGAAATATGCTTCTTATCACACAGTTAATATGTAATGATTGTTATTTAATAGTTTAGAAAAATAAACAGGGTGTTTGGAAAAAATATCGAATGTCGGGCACGGCACATTTGATTACTCTCATCCCAGAATTGCCGCCATTTCGTTGAAACACTAACGTTTTAATTATAAAAATAGTTAAATTAAGCCCCTTTTACAAATCTAGACACCAGTTTGCCTTAACAATTTCAAAAACCAATTTTTGTGGATTTTTTCCACTCTGATGGTAATTTTCAAAGCGACAATTGATTACTCTTACAAAAAAAAAAAAACCTGAAATAGAAATAAAGCAACTATCTTTTATTTATTATAATGAGTAAGACCTCCTCGTTTCTCAATAATTGCTAACATGCGACGAGGCAACGAAGTAAATAAATTATTTAACAAATTCATTGGAATTGCTTGCCAAGTGGTTCTTATCGTTAACATCAATTCTTCTCTAGTGTTAAACTGTCTTTCTTCGTTGTAAACTTGTCTCATCATCCAGCACCTTCAGTTTTCTATAATATTCATGTTTGGGGAAAGGGCAGGCTATTCCAGAATATCGATATTGTTGTCGTTCATCCATGTGTTGATTATTCTTGCTGTGCGAATTGGCGCATTATCATGTTGAAATGTTCATTCTTAATCGGGAAACACCAAGTCAATATTAGCGATTTGTCTCTGGAGCAACTCCAGGTACTTTTGAGCAGTCTGTCTTCCTTCCAGAAGTTCTAGTCGCACTGATTCTCGACTTGAAATCGCACCCCAAACTATTACCTATCCAGCTCGGCTATGACGACGTGATAAAAATCGTTCTGCCAACCTCAAATCGTGAAAATAATATCAGAAGCCATCAGGTCCATCCAAATTAAACTTTTTTTCATCACTGAAGACAACTGTTTTCCACTCACGATGATTGCGAGCAAATTCTAATCGGCCTTGCTTATATTCTTTTCAAGTGTGCATATTTCTTTATTACCCTTTGGCTGGTTCGTACGGAAGCATGCCTTCCGACTCTATCCCTAATTTGCTTAGCTGTAGCACAAGAATTGAACGCCGTCCGCAAAATCGCACGACGCTCCCTTGCTGTTGTTGTCGTTGCAATGCGGCTTCTCTGATTATTGCCATAGTCTCCGATGTTTTTCAGCTAAGCGTTAACTACCTACGTGCTTCGTTCAATTTTTTCGCGATTTCTCGATTCGAGTAGCCTTCTTGTCGAAGAGTTTGGATTTTTCCTCTTTCTTCTAAACATAAAGTTCTTCCACGACTCATACTGACAACCAAGTACTGTAACAACTCGACAACTATTGTGGAACAATTCTTGACTTGTTGCTAAGTAACGTAGTTTTCATTTATTTTACGGCCCCCAGTTAACTGTAATTAAAAAATATAGTGAGAGTAATCGAGTGTCGCAATAGAAATGATAATGAAACTTTTATAAAAATATTCGCGATTCGAAATCTCGAGGCAAAGTTGAGCGTAAACTTTGTTAAAACGTGTAATCTAAATATACGCTTGGATTTGCGAATGTAATCAGTGATCTTTGGATCAAATTGAATCAATCACTATGTGAGAGTAATCAAGTGTCGGGCACTGTATATCCCCAAAATTTGTGATTAAAACAACCTCCATGAATTGAGATATTGAATTTTCAAACACTCAAAAATTAAAATAAGAGCTAAGATAAGGCCGTGTTTTGTTATGAAGGTAGATCTAGATTTAGAATTACATTTTTAAATAAACAAACAGCGTTATATTTAAGAACAAAATAATAATGCCTTCTTCTTTTTCTAACAATACAGTGTTTGATGAAGAAAATAGGACAGCGCGATATCTCATAAACGCCGTAAGATATTCAAAACATTGAGGACTCAGTGGTCACATCTTTTTATTCGAGTTTTACAATTTGCTGCTTTTGAGGTTGGTGATTAATGCATAGTCAACGTCTTCAGGGTTTTTGTCTTGTTCCAATATCACTCCTAGTTCCAGAGAAAAATGAGCTATTTTCATCAATGGAGGAAACAAGTGATAATTTAAGTTTATAGTTACACTAAAATACATTATCATCACTATGTTACAGGCTTCACTAAGTTACTTTGGTCGTTTTAAAACTAAACATGGTACTCGACGTTTTGCCCATAATCACGTGTGGCTTCATCAGGAAAAGATAAGGTGGTAGGCCACAGTTAGCGCGGTAGCTCGAAGTGTGAACCAGGCCAGAGACGAAAATCAATTCCCGGCGTACGAGGGGAACAGCACATTTTTGTATCGGCGGTGGGTGATTAATCGAGCCCTAGCAAAAGATGGAAGACTACCTCCCGTAGTTGATTCTCATCTCTGGCGTGGTTTACATGCCGAGTTACCGTGATTAATTGTTTCCCGCTAGGTCTGGTGTGGCCTACACGTTGAGTTACCGTGGTTACTCTGGCCTACCGCCTTTCCTTCTCCTGAAAAAGTCCTGCGAAATGTCGAGTTTTCGATTACGGTCCATATATCAAATAATTTGCCTTTTTGTGTATAACGAACTCAATTTTATTCGGAATTTAACCACATTCCCTTCCAAATGCTCCCTTTACTTCATCGATGGTTGCAGGATTTCTGCCAACAAACTTTATTCCCAAGAAAACCTCATTTAACTCCAACAATCGAGGGGTGCTAGGTCTGTTGATCATGGTGGATACTCTACAGGTCTCCTATCCTACGTCCTATCCACGATGATAATGTAGTGGATGTAGCGTAGGGCATCATAGATAATGCAATAAGTTAAGGTAACTAGTACCGCTTCCTTAAAAGAAAATTGGTCAATTAATTCGTCGTGCTAAGAAGCGGTAAAGTCACATCATGTTCTTCTGTAATATTTGGGCTTTTGACGCCGCCGAATCGATGTTCTTGGCCGTAGTCACTGAGGTGGACAACCTGTCCAGCAATTTATTTAATATTGTAAAAGTAAATCTTTACACAAGCCATTCTAAAAGAATTGAAATGTGAAAACGATTTTCGATAATAAGTACTTTTTCCATCTCCACGAAAGCTGAGGCTTGCATCCTGTGTACCAAAGTAAATTCTTCAAATATATCATATATTAATCTATCTCATTTTAGGCAGATGTTAACAAGAAAAAGTGATAGAAAATTCAACGTCTCGGTGAAGGAAGCTAACAATTTCCCTCAATCTACAACAGACAATACCTCAAGACCCCTATTAGAACACATAGAAGTAAAACTCGAATCGGCAGATGAGGATTCCGACGAAGATACGCAGATCAAAGCGGAGATAATAAACAACAAATTAGGAGAACGACGAACTTTCGTCTGCCATATTTGCAAAAATTACGCCCTGATGACCTTAAGCGAGTTCCAAAATCACCAGGAAACTCTGCATAAAAGTATGAACCTCGCGAAACAAGAAATCGCCTTCAAAAGCTCCCCGAATCAGCGCGTCATATCTCGTGGGAGTAAGTACCATTGCCAGCAATGCGGCGCAAATTTTCAGCAGGCTTTACAGTACGTTTTCCACGAGAGGGCGCATTCTCCCAGCAATGCTCTTCGCTGTTTGGATTGCGATTTCACCACGCAATATGTGATCGAAATTAAAAATCATTTGAGGGCGACGACCGCCGTGAAATACATCTGTGAGATATGTGATATGACCTTTAGGTTCACTGGTTGCTTCAAATATCATCAGCATCCCGTGAGAATAGTTAGGAAGAAGATTAATGCAAAGGTGCGCTTTGTAAAATTGAAATAAATCTGGACAACGCGTAACGAATTGCGTGATGTCTCTCTATAATGGAAATTCAATGGAACTTACTTGTATGAATTTTAAGGATTAATAAATTCACTTTTTTTAAGCAATATCATTCATTTTATTTAAATTTTATTTTTAGCAAGGATCTAGGTATACAAAGCAGAGACTGTAGGGATTTTCCGAATTTGTTGGGGTAGCCTGAAAAGAAACAGAAAATTTTTTTTTTGTCAAATTCAGTTTGTTGTTCTGCAAAATAGGCGTTTAGGAATATGATGTGCCTCCTCATTGGATGAAAATCTCCATCCTCCGAGAGAAATGTTGAGCCTAGGAAACAGAAGAAAGTCGCTGAAAATCAAGTAGTGATGTATAGTGTGCTCCAGTTTTTGTTTTTCAAGATCGCCACCAATTTCTCGGCCCATGGAGGAGTTTCTGCCTTGCCTGGAGCCGATTCACCCTTCGCATTCCATTATTTGGTTTGTGCCTGGGCCTCAGGAAAGTAATGGTGTAATCATCTACAATTATTAATCGACGTAAAAACTTATTTCGCTTAAACTGCTTCAACAAACTTGAACAAGCATCCAACGCCGCGGTTAGTTTTTCCATGCCTGAATCGTCAGTCTGTAAATGACGAACATGTTCTTGCGAGATGCTCGTATCCTCTGCCATCTCTTTAATTTTAATTCGACGGTGGTCTAACATCATCTGCTGAACTTTTCCGTTGGTTATGTTATCGCTGGTGGTTTTTGGTCTCAACCAACTACTTACGTTTTTGGATGCTCCTTTTCAATTCAAGCTAACCTTCTTCAATATCCTCTATACCCACTTATCTTAATTTTTTGAAATAATTGAGATAATTTGAGATTTTTGCAAAATTTTTGATTTTTTGATTTTAACGGTAGAGCGATGAATTGAATTTTATCCCATTGAATGTTTTCGGCAAAAATGGAATAATTTTTAAAGATTGAGACATGTTATTCGTCTTCCTTTGAATAGAACAGCCTATACAGAACTTATTTTTATAAACATTTTTCCTTTAGTGAATGTTTATAAAACAAGTTCTGGAAGAATATACATGTTGTTGTATTTAAGAAAGAACAAATTGCATGAATTAACCATGGCAACGATTTCCACAGTCATCTTGTATCGTCGAAAGGTAAAAAAAAATTATTCACTAATTTAAAAAAAATAGCGACATTTATCTCAATTATCTCAAAAACTGAGATAGATCAGGTATTGAGAATATGAAGGAATGTTGACATGAATTGAAACAGGATAGTCGAAATCTGTAATAGCATACCGAGCGTTCCATTTAAGAAATCAAACTTGTATCGCGTGCTTCGGTAACTGAACACCCCGTATACTCGAATCTGATTTTATATTTTGCAGCACACTTACAGCAGTTGGTCCCTCAACTTTAACAATAATCCTAAATCTTCACATTTTTGGAAATATAGCATTGTTTCAGGTTTGACCATTTATTTCTTACCAAAACGTTACAAAAACAAAAGAAGAATACGGATATACGAAAGGTTCGAGAAACAATGAAAACATTTGAAAGGTCTTAAAAAAAATTCCACAATCGTTTGTTATTGTTATTTTTGTCTGAATTCTTTAGATTTTACAGCTAAGCAGTCACCGGATGTTTGGAATGTTTTTTATGTGTTTTTTATATCAAATGTACCTGCTTGTGTCGTCGCGGATAGCCTCTAGATGTTTATTGTAACGGTTGCGAATGTCCAATACACAGGTGCCTTGTTGTCAACAACTGCAAAAAACCCTTGCATTTGTTGATAAACGTAAAGAACTGTATTATTCGTTTTGCAATGATGAGCCTTGTACATCCTGAAAAAATAATATCCATCCCACGTTTCCTATAACATTGTACACTCTATCAAATAAATAAAATTTTTGCCCCAGAACAGCGTTTTATTTCCTCATCTTACTTTGGAAAAATTAGAGTTAAGTATTACCTCAGAACCTTTAGAAAATAACAGTTTTCTTGTTTTACAACCATATATTCCATTGTAGGATTTCAATAAAATCACAAGAGAACATCCCGTATTAACTTTAATCATTTTAGGTACCTCCCTGAATGTTTTACACCAATCGTCACCATTAAGGAAGGGACAGCCGGTACCTCTTCGAAGACGCGAGGTAGAAAGTCGAAACCTACTCGTAACATTGGAAATAAAAAGGAGACCGAGGAAAATGTACCGAAATCCAATGAGAAAACCGAATCGGAAGATCTCCTGGTTGAAATCAAAACAGAGGTTGTAGATGACGATCAAATCGAAGAGCCAACCTTTAAATGTCGCGTCTGCAAGAATAACAAACCAATGTGTTTGGACGAGTTCAAAGCCCATTATAAAACCTTTCATAAGGATAAGAGGTTGCCTAGGGCTGCCAGGACACCGTTGGTGATGCATTCGTGCGATGTCTGTTCGAAGAATTTCAAATCTGTGAAGAATCTGAACGAGCATATGGACACTCATAATAATCAGTATGATTGCGAGGACTGCAATGAGAGTTTTAAGAAAATTCTACCGTACGTTTTGCATAAACGGATCCATTCTATAGACGATTTATTCAGATGTATGTTCTGCGATTATGCCACGGAGCACGTGAACGATATCACCAGCCATTTGAGCCTTAAGCACGAGACTAATCATCGCTACATATGCAAGGTGTGCAATAAGGGATTTGACGTGCTTACGTGGTTCAAGGAACATGATAATTTCCACAGCGGAACGAAGCCGTTTAAATGCGGATATTGCGGAAAAAGTTTTTTATACTCCAGATATCTTTCTGCCCATAAAAATAGCATGCACAAAGAAGAAATGACCGGGGTCTCTAGCATTCACGAATGCGTTATCTGCCATAAGCAGTACCAACACAAGAATAGTCTTAAATTACACATGAATGTTCATACGGGAAATTTCGCCATTTGCGACATCTGCGGAAAGCAGCTTTCCAGCAAGGAGAAGCTGAAATTCCATCTCAGGATCCATACGGGTTACAAGCCTTTTAAATGCAGTTACTGCGAGAAATGCTTCACGAAGAAGCCGATATTAGTGGAACATGAAAGGATCCACACCGGAGAGAGGCCTTACGATTGCGAATATTGCCATAAGGCGTTCTCGCAGCGTTCTAGTTTGGTGATTCATATCCGTAGCCACACTGGGGAGAAACCGTACGTTTGCCACGTCTGTAACAAAGGATTCGTTGCTAGGGCAATGTTGAATATCCATTTTAAAACTTGCAAAGGTTACTAGTGCTTATTGCAGGAAGATGCCGTTAGTTTTTAGTGGTGTTTTGGATTGTTAAATTTTTTGGAAGACTTTCCAAGATTCTTTTGGGGAAGCTATCATGGACACTTAGTGATAAAATGATGGATTTCTTTAACCGATAAACTTTGAATCTTACGTTTTAATAGATCGATGGGACGATATTAAACCGCATTTTAACCTCAAGTTCTTTATATAGCTATTGTATATGGATACCTTGCCTTCTTATAATAATAAAATAAATAGTATTTCATTATATTCTAGCGTAGTCGATATGTATTTCGTAATACATTTAAGTCAAAAACCGAATGTGCAAATAATTACTTAAGACCTTGATTTTACAATAAACAACGGCTTTGATCACTGTTTTCTAGCTGATTTTCTTCTCTCTGTGTAATGTGTTCTTGATTAATAATGATAGCAAGGACTGTGAAGTCGTGTGGGAAACGACGCCAAATTATCGGCATATTCCGCTTAATTAACTAGTCCGGAACTGTTGTCACGATGATGCGCGACGCACAACCGAATGATGTGAGAAAAGACTCTACTTCTAACATGCCTCTTCTATCCCCACTTTCGATAAAAACGAATTTTCTTCAAGCCCGCTTTCGCTTACGTATTGCTATACGCTTCTAGCTTTCCGTATCTTTAGCACCTAATGTGCTCATTAAATCTACTGCTTATAGCTTCTTTTTCGTTTGACAAATGCACGCTTTATCACAGTCACTGCATACAATTTTATAAATTCCCGACTTTTCCCTCATCTCCGGGTTTATATTTTGGATTGCCCGCGAACAGAAATATACGTTTATAGCTTCTATCTCGAAAAACTATCTTATCGCGGGTTTTTGCCAGGATTAAATTAACCGGAGAAGAAGATCCTGGATTGTTTATTGATGTTTACCGAGTTCTTTACTTTTCACAAGTATTTGTTCTTTCTGTATGTTCTTTAATATTTTTTCCCATGTCTTAGGTCTTAAGTACTTAAAAATAAATACTTTTTTTTTCTCGAGAGTAAGGATAGAAGAGGTACGTTAGAAATATTTTTTTTCCTCACATTATTCGTAACAGCCGCTCCGGAATAATTAATTAAACATGGCGATACTTTAGCGTTGTTTGCCATATGCTTATTTATTTAGGGTTGGAATTATTTAATTGAAATAATTCAAATTTCACTGTTATCTACACGATTTACATTGTATTTGTTCCAATGCATTTTGTCAAATGCAAAGGTGAAATATTTTCAAAGCTATTTCCTTACACAGATGGCTTATTCATCAATACTTTATAGGGAAGTATATATTCCTGTAGTTGTTATTAAGTAAAAATGTTTCTTTGTTAACGTGAAAACTTAATATACAATGTGAGTCCAAATACGAGTTTCTATTTTCAATTTCGCCCATTTTACGCAAATTTTTTTGGACTTTAACGTTGCATATTACCATTTTTTAGTTATAAATACTTACTTTTAGTTAATTTTAGAGGTAAATACTTACGCTAAGATGCACTATTCATTGTATTTATTGTAAAATTTAGATGTTAGAAGTATCGTAAGAGTATTTCAAAACGGGTTTATAATAACTACATCCAAAATAAAATATTTTACAAATATCTAAACTTAAGTTCCTTTATTTTACCTGCTATTGTTTCGACTTTTAATGGGCAAATTGTATTTTTTCTTGTGGTATTTAAGGAAATAAATGTATCGATGGCAGATACTTTTTCTTTTTTATTTTACTGTGTTAAGCATCGAGTCCGCAATAAATTCTATGAAGTCACACGCAGTTGGTGCTGCTGATGTATCTAAATTACAAATGCAGTTGCTGTGTTGTAAGGTAGCAACTGGGCCCTCTTATATCAGGTGACCAAATAAGTGTATAGATTGCCATGGAAATTTTTTTAGTTGTTGGTCGATAGCACATGTTTATTACGCGCCATCTTCTTTAGTGTTAATTCTTCATTTATTTGATACATACAGTCAATTGTTCAATTCATCCTTTAAAATAGCAACGAATGGAACGTTGATTCAAGGTTATTTGCTTATAAGTACCAAGGAAATTTCACCTTGACCGATAAAGCAAGCTCCGAGAGACCGAAGATCATTAACAACAGAGTCAAATTCAAAGGTTTTCGAAAGCGTACACAAATGGCGAAGGTTAGTGCGAGAAGGGTTCCACGAATACTTTCGCCATTCCTAATGCTTATTCGGATGGGGATGTGTGGAAATTTTTGACGCTTTGTGGAGAGACGAACCAGTTTTAATCAGCAGTCGACTTGTCACCAATCATGTTGTGGCATATAAAGGCCTTTCCAGCCTTTCCAAGAAGTCAAACTCACCCCTTCTGCAGAAAAAATAATGGTGACAATTTTTTAGAATTGTTCGGGAATTTTAATGGTTGGCTGTCTAAATCTGAAAAAGCGCAGAAAACTGACGCAAGGTGTCCTGTTGTGAATAAATAAATAAATAAATAAATAAATAAACTTCTAATACGAAGATTGAGGTACAATTTCTTAATTCCATTCCGTATCAAATTTATTTCTTTTTAAGAACATAAGCTCAAAAACAATTGCTTATTATAATAGAATATATGAATAACGATAACAATGAAAATAAACACCAAAAGCGATTATTTTAACAAAAAAATCCATATCCTCTTATCCTTTACACGACGCTATTGGAAATAAAACATTAATATTTTAAATCACTTGTTTTATTTGACGATTTTCTTGTATTTCTGAGTAATCCAATTAAACTCATCAGAATGTATAATAACAAATCCTAATCATTTAATAAAATCTTCTTTCAGCAGGCTTCAGATCTTGCTTGTTCCAGATCAAGAGATCTGCTATAAAATTAATTTCTTCTCCGGAAAAAGTGTTTTATCAATTTCCATTATTTCAACGGATTGACTTAATCGCAGGTCAACACGATAAAGAAAGCAAAACCATTGGAAACAATATAAGATAAACTACAAAATTTATTTCACCCAAACCCTTTCATAAATTACGAAGATGTCCCAAATAATTCGATTAATAAATCTCATTTTTAGGTTAACTTTTAAAAATTTCGGACAATTGGCGGTCTTCGTAATCGAAGATGAGACATCAGACCATGAGGAAGATGTTAACCTAAACCCTTTTCAATCAGAGGATTTCGACCTGTTAGAGCGGGACGATGTGATGATCATCCAAACCGACGCATTCAACGATGAAGGTTTTACGAATAGCGAAGAGGAGAATCGGGTCGAGCAACCGAAATTGTTGAAAAGGAATGCTTCCAGGGAACAAAGTATCGTTTGTTCCGAATGTGGGAAATTGGTTAGGTACAAACATTATGACAAGCATACCAAGTCTCATACGTATAAGTGCCAACAGTGTCCTGAGACTTTTGGGACCCAAAGGGCGTACGAAGCACACATAAAGGTCCATAGCAATAATTCTTTTACGTGTTCCATTTGTAGTATAGATTTTGGGAGCGCCGAGGCATTTTCTATCCATAACCAGAAGCATTCCGGCTCCTTCAAATGCCCTTTATGCCCGTTCGAGACCGGTACAAAGACTTCCATGAAACCTCATATCAAGCTAATGCATATGAAAGAGTACAAAAGGGTGTGCGAGATCTGCGGGAAAGGCTTCCTAAATAACGCTACCTACACCGACCATATGACTCTCCATTCAGGCGAGAAAAAATACAAATGTGAATACTGTGATAAGAAATTCGTCCTTAACAGATACTTGGATATCCATAAAAAGTTGAACCATAAAGACATCATAAACGGCGTCGAAGAATACTATTCTTGTCACGTTTGCAACCGGGCCTTCAAGTTCGAGAAAAGCCTCATCAGGCACCTGAGCTGCATCCACGACATTGGCGTAAGCAAAAGAGTGCCCTGCCCCATCTGCAGCAAGATTCTCGCTAACAATTACGGCCTGAAGATTCATATGAGGACCCATAGCGGGGAGAAGCCTTACAGTTGCGAACTATGTGACGCGAAATTTGCTAGGACGAAATATCTTCAAAAGCATATGGCCAAACATGTAAATATGTAAAAATTTTTTCCCATGTTCATAGTTCAATAAAATTCTTCTTCATTTTACTGTGGTTTGTGTTATTTATTGCAAATATTTTGGCTAAGATAAGCGAGGTATCAGTTAATAGGTTGATATAAATTGTGCAGGTTGATTCGCAGAATTGCTCCGTTAATAGCAACTAAAATCATAATAATACACAGAGTGTTCCAGTTTAAATAACGAAGTAGGCGCCTGGTTAGCCATTTTAGCAACGGAATCCAGACTTGGTTAGCAATTTTTTCGTTTTGTTTTTGAATAGGTCAGGATAATAGAAAAATACAGTTACACAAATACGATGTTTTTTGAATCAAACTCTATTCTTGCCAAAAGCGATGTGAACCTGACTTTGGCTAATACCACTTGCAGAGCCACAAATGCCGTAATGGTTAGTGCAATCTCCGATATTTCTGCACGGTATCCCTTTTTAAATGTTCTTTAATTATTTTTTTGACAATTTGGTCCAAGTGCCGACGCAATTATTTTTGTAATTGAATAATCTACAGATTTGACTGCAACAAGTTATATTTAATGTACTATTCTCAAATAAACTCTATTTTAAAAACATCCGATTGTTATATCTTTCAATTTTTTTGCAAAAATAAAGAATTACGCATTTATTTCTATTATTTCCTTTCAGATTAGATTTTGCTATTTGTAACTTGTAAACCTCAACCTCCTACAAAATATTCGTAAGTCTCCTTGACGGTTGATTTAATACATTGAAATATTTTTTAGGTACGAACTAAAGTACTCGGATATCATGTCAAAGGTTAAGGTAGAGCTAAACGATAGGATATCGTCTAAGGGCAGGCCGTTCAAGAGCAAAACGAAATCCAATTGTCCCGATAAGAAGTGGCCGTGCAAGAAGTGCAGCGAACGTTTCTCGACGGTCCGCCAGTTGAGGAAGCACCGGAAAGAGACGCATCGAAGGAACGTCAATATTAACCGCTATAATTTCTCCTACAATCAGCCGGAGGGCATCTATTCCTGCAATAATTGCGCGAAGAAGTCGAGATGCCAAAAAGAAATGGAGGATCACGTCCAAACTCATGAGCCGTACGTGTGTTCGATCTGCGATTGCGAATTCTATTCCCTGTACAAATTCTCTGTGCATAATCAAAGTCACGATTCCACGCATTTCAAATGCCCCCTGTGCGATTACCAAACGGCGAGGAAGACGGCGATTTTGCGACATATAAACACGAACCACTTAAATAAATATATTTACAATTGCAATATCTGCGGTAAAGGCTTCGAAGACGCTGCGAACTTTAGAGACCATCAGAACGGCCACGCTGGGGCTAAAGCCTTTTCGTGCATAGTTTGCCAGAAAGAGTTCCCATTTAATAGATACCTTCTAGCGCATCAAAAGAGGAATCACATGGTCACAATCGACGGGGTCCTCTTACCAAACCAATGCGGCGTTTGCAAGAGAATCCTATCAAAACCTTCAAATTTAGAAAAGCATATGATACAGCATGACGCGGCTTTCCTTCAAGCGACGCATCACCTTTGCGACATCTGCGGGAAGGGTTTCGCTAGGAAAGATAAGCTACGTCTCCATTACAGGATGCATACCGGAATAAAACCGTATAAATGCAATTATTGCACGAAATCTTTCGCGAAACGAGAGTACTTGATAATGCACGAACGTATCCATAGCGGCGAGAAACCTTTCGTCTGCCAATACTGCGGGAAGGCCTTCAATCAGAGGACTTCCTTAAAGACGCATATACGCGGTCACACCGGTGAGAGACCTTACGTCTGTCACATCTGCAAGACCGGCTTCATCTCGAAGAATTCACTTAATTTGCATTTTAAAGCTTGCAATGGCTAAGTTTCTTTATTTCTCCCCCCCCCCCCCCCCCACGTTGTAGATTACATGCGAAATTCGAGGAAGATAAGCGAAAGAACTAAAGACGAACAAGGTGTATGTTTCAAATTTAGGATTATTTTATTATGGCTAGTATTATTTATCCCCTTCTTTTTCATAATCAAACTGGTTGCTACAAAAAAATTAATTGTTATTTTTCCTTTGATCTTTCATTATTTCTTTACGTCGATGACGTTGATTTGTATTATTAACTGTAATGGTAAAGAAAAATGTCTACTGAAAAATTACGATAATAAATTTTTAAAATTACGTTATTTGGCGTTGTTATTCTGCGTTTAATGGGATTTGAATGCAGGTAAGTACATTTTTTTTTAATCCACGGTCTAGCGTAGGTTTCCACGGCTGTTGTTTGATGTATGTAAAGTCACTTCTACGTCAATTTATTTAAAGGTCAATTTTCCTTAATTTGTTGTTTTAATTTCTAGAAAGTTAATTTGCTTATATTTCCTTTCCAGTGTAAATTAAAGTTTTAGTTGATAACTGTTAAATTCAGATAGAATGTAAGAAGAAGAAAGACAATCGTCAATATAATCAGACAATGTGCAGAAAACATGATTGAAATTAAAATGAAGTAGAATGTGAGTTTCCGAATCTTCCTAAAGCTCTATAGGATGGTGACCTCGCTTATTATTGGAGTAGTTAAAAAAAAAAAAAACGAAAAACGCTCATATAACTTCCTCATAGTATCGATGAACTCACTCATGGTAAGAGCAATGTGAGGAGAGAACAAACACTTTCCCACAGATATGCTTCTGCTTACGCGACGTCATAACTGTGGCTCCGAGTGAATTTTCTCCACCTAACATCGCTATTTACCTCGCGGTTTATATTACTTTCCCTCAAGCACGGAAAGCCGGGCATTTCTTAGGGCCTTCTAGTATCATTTTTTTCTTTTACTTCTACCAACTTTATTTGGCCTTGCAGGGATACACTAAAATTATATTCTTAAGGCTATTTTCGATCTTCTATCTAATGCTGAAACACTTAAACCTTTACCACAGCACTTCAGCAATCAACATTATTATTATTTTCAAGCATATCTAGAGCAATGCTAGATTTATCAAAGCTTCTGAATTTGAGACGAGCCAAATGCTCCTTGTACCTAACTCTGATTGATCTCTTTGCCTGCCCAATCACAATCTTTACATGAAATTTTGTAAATTCCTAATTTATCCATGTTATCTACAGGGTCTTCAGGTGTGCTTATATTTCTTAATTTGTTCTTATTCTTATCTTTAAAGTTATCTTTTTCTGTTTAAAATTTCAATTGCAAATTCGAGAAAACTAGAAAGCCCTTTTTCTTCGCGTTTTCTCTCGCTTATTTTGACGAAGTCTCGCCTGACAATTCCCATGCGTCTAATATGATTCTTCCACTATCGTGACGAATTACCGAACGCTTGTTCTGAGCGAAATTAGTTGGCAAAAGTAGCCGGCTTTCGAATCGCGTCGATCCGACACCGCCTCTTTCACAAACCCCTTCTCATTTGCGTGTTCTCCGCCTCACTAGGCTATAGCATCCTTAGGCATAAATGGGGATAAGCTGTTACGTATTGCCGTTCCTTTCGTTTGGTGATATAAGTTGTTGTTAATTTGGAAACAATTTTGTTTTAAAGAAATTGAACTAATAATTTCTTCTCCGTCTTTTTTGGTTAATCTAATAAAAATTAAATCGACCGGAACACTAGCAAACAGGGCACTTGTATAAGCACACTTGAACGAATTGGCAGCGGTAATAGGAAATATGTAGAAGGTCTTCTCTAAAGCTAACTTCAGACAATAACTTCAAAAACCTTTTAGGAAAGACCCATCAGATAACATGGATAAATCAAGAATTTACCAAATTTCATATAATCTAGCCTACCCCTACTATTACCTCTAGTAATAAGCGAGAGAAAACAAATCAGCCTGTTTGCAAAGAAAGAAATCATTTTTGTTCAAATGTTAAATTCTATTGTTCAGAGTTCAAGCACCCAAGTCTTCCAAGAACCTCTTTTACTTATTAGAACGTAAATGACATCTTTTGGATGAACTCACAAATATATTTACGTCTTGAGTAGAATATTAAGTGACGCTCAAGAAATAAACAGAACACATCAGAAAATGCCTAGAAACAATAACCAAAAAATAATGCTAAGATAGCTTAGCTTCCTCATGGTATTGATGGAATAATTCACGCCAAACGCAATAAAAGCATGTTTCTGCCTATCTGGCGTCATCAGCGTGGTTTCGAGAGTATTTTTCATATCTCTACCTTCTATCGCTCTTGCCTCACAGTTAATATCACAACTTTCAAAACGACAAATTCGACATTTCTTTGCGCCTTCTAGTGCCAAAGAAACGCATGCCTGCCGTTCAAGAAGCAGCGACGTAAGAAGGTAGAGATATGAAAAATACTCTCGAAACCACGCTGATGACGCCCGGTAGGCAGAAACATGTCCGTGTGTTAGTGTAATTTTTTGCCGTGAATTATTCCATCAATATCATGAGGAAGCTAAGCTATCTTAGCATTATATTTCTTGGTTAAGAAATACTATATTTATTTGTAATGCTCGAACCACAATATGCAACTATTTTCTTGAAAATTTCAGAACAACAAGTATCACAAGGCCTGTACTATTCCCCATATTTTAGATTATATTTACTTTATTACCTTAATCTAAGCTACAATTAATTTACTTTAATTACAAGCGTATCGCACAAGGAAGCTTGCGAGAAAAGGGACTTTCTTTCAAATTTTGTCTATAAGAGTTCACTTTAACTTTAACTTTAAGCATTTCATACATGGACCCATGAGAGTTGCCCTTTATGCGTAACCACTTAAAGCAAATGTATAAGAATTGTACGAAATAAATCATCCAACCAACTTAAAACACGAGCCTTTCATTCGAATTCCCTCGCAAAACCTATATCCGTAACAAAACATTATTACAGCAAGTTTACTTTTAGGTGCCATAGACCGCTGAAGTTAACCCTAAAGAAAACCTCAAAAGACTCAAAAACTGTAAATTGGAACAAAAAACTACCCGAAATCGATATTATTCCCGTCGAAAAGGTAAAATTAGAGCCCAACTTTAAGCCGAACGAAGATTTCGACGAGTTAGAAATCACCAGGAAACCCTTTCCGCCAATCGGCTACGTGAATCCGTTCAATTACTCGAATTTAAAAGCGAAAAATCTGCCGCGAAAATCGAAGCAACCGGAATACACCAACCGGAAGTGGACGTGCATCATTTGCGGTGATATAGCAGCCAGTAAAGAAGCCTTAATAGATCACTACGAGATCCATAGGATCAACAAGGAGACCAAGGTTATGGAGACCTTCGCTAATGATACCGAGTACTTTAATTGCGCCATCTGCGGCCAGGAGTTTACATCGTTGAAGACTTACGAAAGACATTTCGATGCTAAACACGGCGAAAGGAATTACACTTGCTTCGTCTGTCAGAAAGTCTACAAGGATGCTTTCCAATTGGCAATTCACAATTATACTTTCCATCCTGAGGATTACGATTACGCCTATCAGTGTGTCTTGTGCGATTTTAAGACGGCCTTTAGGGGTAATTTGAAGGACCATCTCCTCCAACATGAAGCTTCTTGCAAGCTTAAATGCGAAATCTGCGGGAAGGGCTTTGAAAACGAGGCCAATTACGAGGAGCACAAGAGTATGCACGGTAGCACGGCTTCGTTTTCATGCGATGTTTGCGGCGACACCTTCCCGTACACGCAACACCTAATAAATCACAAAAAGGAGGTTCACCCGGAGATCTTCGGAGATAACCTCAACCAAAACGAGTGTCACATTTGCAATAAGAAGTTCGCCCATAAGAAGAGTCTAATCCTCCACATCCGAGGGCATACGGGCGAGGACTCGGTGCTTTGTGATATGTGTGGTAAACGCTTGACTAGCGGCGAACACCTCAAACAACATCTGAGGATCCATACAGGGTTTAAACCTCATAAGTGCTCGGTCTGCGGTAAAGGATTCGCTAAGAAATGTAACCTAACCTTGCACGAGAGAGTTCATAGCGGGGAGAAACCCTATAAGTGCAGGGTTTGTTCGAAATCTTTCTCGCAACGTTCCACGTTGGTGATCCATGAGAGATATCATAGCGGTGAACGTCCGTACGTCTGCACCCTCTGCAACAAGGGCTTCGTAGCCAAAGGATTGCTGAGTGTTCACATTAAAACGTGCAGTGCGATCCCTGAAGATTATCTAGTTGCTTAATCAAGGATTAAAAAATTTAAAACTTATTTTGTTAAAGGTACATTTAATGAGAAGTGATGAAGCTTTAAACTTACGAAAGTTATTAACACAAGTGAGTGTTTCGAAGCTTGTTTATAAAGATTTACTGACTGTTAAAGCGAATGAACTATGGAAAACTTTTCCTTCCTAGCAATAATGTTTAATTTTGATTGTTTAATTAATTGTTTCTGAGCCGAGCTTATTATTTTTTTTTTCTTTAAGAGCATTTAGCGAGTTGTTGAAAGAAACTAGAAGTTGTTAGCTGTTATATTTCTACTTCTTATTTTTTTTTTTTAGATCGAGTGGCTTTTGTTTGGGACTTTTCCGGTTTGATTTTGATGATGTTTGTACTTATTAGATTAATTTTAATATTAATTTTCCGAAATATTACCTCGAACCAAGCTCCGGAAAATAAAAAGGAAACATGCATCAACAACAAAAATGTTTATTTTATTTTTGCCACTCGTGAGATTATATCAGATTATATGATGTATTTAACCCGTTGCTAGTTAGCGCAAATTAGTGATAGATTTATAGAACAAGAAAACATGCATTCACCTTTATGTATTGAGTTTGGTTTGATTCATAAAAATAAAAAAAATATCTGGAAAATGTCGCATTTTATTATTTCATTTGGATTTTATAGAATATATCGATGGGCCTGAAATAGGATAAACGTGATTTTCACCACGCGTAGTTTACATTTCGGGAAGCTTTGGATCCGACCTCCTACACATGCTGTCACATCATACTGTTATTGTAAAAGCACAATTTTTTTTTTGCTCTGAAGTGTACTTCCCATTACGAGAATCTCTTTGTATAGATTTTGTACTGCGAACTATACCGGTTATTTACCCACGATTCGGATTCGAAGAACAATAGGTAACTTTCCGAACACGATATTATCTCGATCTTTCTTTAGACTTAGGAACCGCATAACATAAAAGAGATTGTTTTTCAGGGCCAGATTCCGCCGGAAAAATCAAACTCGCACCCACACCTGGATGTGCAAAGCCTGTTCCTTGCAATTCACCTCGAGAAAGATGCTGAATCGACACACGAAGGGGTGCTACGTTAAGCCATCCAAAGAGATCCATTACAGTTACATCTACAACGAAAACGAAGGGAATTTCTCTTGTAAAACGTGCGACGTCGAGATGGAAAGTAAGGAGAAGATCGAAGAGCACGTCCTGGTACACGAAGATAAGTTCCAGTGCGTGATATGCAACGAAATCTTCTATTCGGCCTATCAGTTCTCTGTTCATGTAAAGAGGCAACACGACGATATCGTCTATAGATGTCCTCTGTGCGAATACATCACTCCTAGGGTGACGTCGATTGCGCAACACATTAATCTCATGCATCTCAAGAAATACCTTCATAATTGTCAGTTTTGCGGTAAGGGTTTCCACGATGTTGCTGTTTTTAGAGAGCACGAGAACGTGCACATGGGAGCCGGCCCTATAACTTGCGTAGTCTGTCAGAAACAATTTTCCTACTCGAGAAATTTATTAATGCATCAGATTCGAAATCACACCGCTACAATTGCCGGCGTCCTTCTATCCAACCAATGTTCTGTATGCAAAAGAGTATTCTCCCGACCGAATTCCTTAAATTCCCACATGAAAATCCACGAGAGGAAAAAGCCATTAGAGAAAACCCATCTTTGCGATACTTGCGGCAAGGGCTTCGCCAGAAAGAATAAATTGATGCTGCACTACAGGGTGCACACGGGGTATAAACCTCATAAATGTAGCTATTGCGAGAAATGTTTCACTAAAAGAGATTATCTGGTGCTCCACGAGAGGATTCATAGCGGTGAGAAGCCGTATTGTTGCGTTTTCTGCGGAAAATGCTTCAATCAGGATACGGCGCTAAGAATCCATTTGAGAAGTCATACCGGAGAACGTCCTTACGTTTGTGAATTTTGTAATAACGGCTTTATTTCGAGAGGTTCCCTAAAGGTGCATCAAATTAGTTGCACTGGCTGTTGAAGGGTTTATTTCTATTAGGTGAAGATTGAATTTACCAAGTTGTTTTGTATGGAACGTCGTTTGTTCTTGTTTCAATGTTGGTAAGTCGCGAAATTTTTTTTTTGATTTAATAGTAAATAACCAACAAATAACTTACGCCTCTAGAATTGAGATTTGAATGTTATTGGCGGATTGGCAATTGTTAGGCTGTGGCTAGCGACATTATATGATAATATCATTTCTTGCGGAATCCTAAGAATTAATGGGAATGTCGGTGAAGTGAGGGTAAATGGTTTTTTATGTTTTCTACTTCAGCTCCCCATAAATAATGGAACAAAAAAACGAATTGCCGAACCAACCAAAAAATCCATTGAACAAAACAGGCCCAATTAAGTGATTTCCCTTTATGCCGCAAAATACTAGCTACAGCGTGGGGTTTTTTCTTGCGACCAGTATTGTTTATTGCGTCAATAGAACACTCCGCAGTTAGTAAAACCATTATTTCCAGTTCTCTCTACAATCTTCTGGCCGAAAAGATTGGAGAATACGCAACTTGTGGCTTCGTAAAATTCGTGATCCTTTTGATTTTTTTGATTTGTGCTTCTATCTGTCGAGCTGCAATGACTGGATTCGTTGCGAAATAAGCCATTGTTGCGATAAGCTTTCTTATTGTTTTTCATCGTGTTTCATACATTCTTAATTGGACAATTAAAAAAATAATGTCCCTATCCTTTTTTGTGGTCCAAGTCCTTAATATGTTGTTAAAAACGAATAAAAAATCCTATAAAATAATAGAACAATCTAATATGGTGTGCTGTATTCTTGAATTTTGGTTCAATATCAATTTTAAATTGGTCTTATCGGAAGCAGCGACTTTCATACGCCACCCTTTCTCGTACTTCTTATACGTACCAGGATTTTTTAAAATAGCTTCTGATGGGTTTTTGAACTTTTCGAAATCAGCACATAAAACCTGCAAAACCTCTATCTCCATTCATAAGAAAGTCACTTATGCAATCTCACTTGGTCTGGGACATCCGGTATAGTTCTGAACTTATGTATTACAGTCCCAACAATATGAAAAGAAGTAAATTATCGCACGCTAAACGATTTTGAAATGGGTTGTACCGTTAGGCTGTAGTAGAAGCATCCTCGAAACAGCTGTCCCAGATTAATCAATTAATCTGGGACAGCTGTTAATGGGATAATATTTTTTTTTTTAATTTAAAGCAATGCATAAAATCTACAATGCAGGATAAATTTTTTTCATTATTAATACAGATCGCTTTTTAATTTCTTCCCAATTTGCCGACACTCCTGTACAAGGTTTCTTTTAATTCTCGAACCTTCTTCGGGATCATAACAAACCCAAAATTTAGCAACTTCAACGAAGTTTAAACCTATGCTGCATTTCCAATAATAAGCAAATGAATGAATTAAGATCCTCCCTCCCTCTTTGAAGTTATATTACGACAATCTTGACCCAATTTGAATCCCAAGCTCCGATACTAGCCACAGCCCAATTGTTTGCATAGAAACAAAAATATACAGAATGTTCCATTAATGATAAGGAAGCAATTAACACTAGAAGCTAGTATACAAAAAAGAAAATTAAGCAATGATACCCGTCACCAGTTAAGAAAGAAGAAAATATGCTTATCGTGCTTATCGTTTACGTCTGCTTCAACAAAGCAATGTTCCATATGAAACGACTTTGTTTAAGAGAATGAATGAATTAGTTTTATTGGAATATTTCCTTGTATTTCATAGTATTTTTTTTACACGTTGCATTATTAATAATAGTATTAGTTGATCCGAAATTCAATAACATTTGACAATGTTTAAATTAAATATTCTGTTTTTTTTTGATTAAGAAAAATAAAATTTTACAAACTTTATTTTTATTTTATTTTATTTAGTTTACTTGTCTCCTGTATTTTAGGTAATTTTAATTAAATTACGAATTGATTGTAAATTGAAATTAAATAAACATTATTGCTTTAATTGGTTCTTTCTATCGCCCCTATTAAACATTAGAAATCAAGAATGAAACAAAATAAATAAATAAATAAATGTTTTTAACGTTGAAGATGCTCTCCGTGGGATAACATCAGTTAGAAGGAGGAGAGGAGATTTTGATAGGTACGTTATTAACGTGATCTCGTAAATGGTTTCACCAAAATTATGGAAAAATCGAAAAACAAGTAATAATTTTAAATTCCCTGAAAATCCAAAACAACTCTTCATTGAAATAAAAACGTAGGTTTCCACGGCCAGAGCCAGTTGAAACTGATCGAGTTCCGGATTCGGCCCGTATCATGTCAACTGATTTTCGTCTCTGGCATGGTGCTTTTCGCTCAGTTAGTTTCGCATCTGGCGTGGTTTACACGACGAGTTACCGTTCTAACTGTTGCCCACCACTGAAGAAGCCCGACATGATTGTGGGCGAAACATTTAACAAAGAACGACATGACACGATCCGAACCCGGAACACGTTTAATTTAGAGACAACGAAGATACCCCAGCACAACTCCAAATGGCTAAGAGGTAAAACAATTTCAATCGCAAAATATCTAACGCCCAATAAAGTCCAGCCACTATAATGTTATTCCATTTCAGGTTATCCTATTTTGAAATCGTCCCTTACGATTACGACGCCCAAACCTTGAAAGGGAACGCAGGAAAACGCGATTGGACTTGTAAAGTCTGCGATGAGATCTTCGACAACAGAAAATCCTTAACTCAACATCGGAACGAAGTGCATCTACAAGCTTATAGGGAAACCCCCGGTAAATACTCGTACGATGAAAAAGGAGGTATTTACAGCTGTAGAACTTGCGACGTTGAGAAGAGAACCGTCGAGGAGATCGAGACCCATATTTTGATCCACGAGGAAACCTATACGTGTCCGGAATGTGACGAAGTGTACTATTCCGCGCAAAAATTATCGCTTCATATGAAGAAACATTGGGACGACGACCTATATAGGTGCCCTTTGTGTAAATATTTAACTCCTAGAAGGAGTTGCATGTCTATCCACATCAACACGACCCATTTTAAAAAATATCTTTACTATTGCAAGTACTGCGGGAGAGGATTCCACGATCCGTTGATCTATAAGGAACACGAGAATAACCATCAGGGTGCGGCGCCTATCTCTTGCATTGTTTGCAGTAAGACGTTTTCTTTTACGAGGAATCTAATCGTGCATCAGATTCGCAACCATAAGGTTACAATTTTAGGCATCCAATTGAAGAACCAATGTCCGTACTGCAAGAAGACCTATTCCAAGGCTTCGACGCTCCAGAACCATATCAAGATTCACGATAAGAGCAAACCTCGACCGAAGACACATCTGTGCGATATTTGCGGGAAAGGTTTCGCCCAGAAGGGCAAGTTGATTCTCCATTACAGGGTCCATACAGGGTATAAACCGTATAAATGTAGTTATTGCGAGAAATCCTTTACGAAGAAGGATTACCTGGTTATGCATGAACGTATTCATAGCGGGGAAAAACCGTACTGTTGCGTTTACTGCGGAAAATGCTTCAATCAAGATGCTTCTTTGAGGATCCACGTTAGAAAACATACCGGTGAGAAACCTTATATCTGCCAGATATGTCAAGGAGGTTTTGTATCTAAGGCGGCTTTGAAAGTGCACATGAACAATTGTACCGGAGCTTGTTTTAAGTAAAACACTAAGCGTTTGATTTTCCAGCTCAAAATTTTGTATTTTGATGAATACACGATGTTGGATGTGGATGTATCTATTATTAAGTAATGTTTAATAATGATAGCAAGGACTGTGGCGTAGTACGGTGAACAACACATAAGTATCGGCAACTTCCGCACCACACAGGTTCAATGAATTATATAATAACTAATCCGGGACAGTCGTTTCGGTTACCGGTTGATGATCTCGAAACGGCCGTCCTGGATTAATTATATAATTAATTAAACCTGTGTGGTGCGGAGGTTGTCGATACTTATGTGTTGCTCACGAGGTACACTGTTTACGTTGAGTGAAGGAATTGTAAAGAGACGGAGAATTGTGAATATAAAGTTGCGTGTTTTTCCATCCTCTCTCTAGACAAAAATATTTGCCGCTAAAGTACAGCCCTTTATAGATTTTTTTAATAGACCTTGAATAATGACCTCCACGCAGCTGGCGAATACGAATGAAATAAGGAAATGCCTTATTTTTGTCTTTTCAGATTTAAAAAACAATTGTATCTATTAGCCGCTCGAGAAATTGTATATTTTTATAGCGCGTTCGGTTTTCAGAGGCAATATATCGTACACAGGGTTTTTGAAAAATGTGCGTCACTCGTGATACGTAAAATAAAACAAAAATATTAATTGGTAAATCAATTGTTTGGTAACGACACTGTAATTAACAAAATAATTCAAATTTCTAAAACAACAAGAGAAGTAAATAAGACATTATAAAGAAGGGGAACATAATTATAAATTTGAGAGGTTTTTCGTGGTTAGTGGCCGCCAATGTGAGAAGATAAAACAAGAGACGTCAAATCGTTTCGACAACATTTATGTCACCTTCCTCAGAAACTACAATTCACAATTACAAAGAATAAATATATTTGCAAATTATTATTATTTTTTAAATTTTGTATATAAATTTCTTTTATTTATTTTTTTTTTGTTTATAAAATAAATTAAAAATTGTAATTAAGAAATTGTAATTAAAAATTGTAGAACTAATCACCGTATATAATTTAATTTTGTAAATTGATACGTATGAATGTTTAGTGGAAAATACATGAAAATAATATTTGTGTGTGTAAATTTTTTTTTTATATTTGAGAATGGATTTAATTGTTGTCAATAGTTAAAAAAATAAGAAATTACCTAGTCCGATCGGTAAACATTCTGTTAAATATACAAAATTTTTTCTCGGTTATAAATTTTTTACTTGTTGTTAATCTTAATATAAAAAAAAATACATTATCGAAAAATATATTAATAGGTTTGATTCTTTTTAAAAAATTTAAAAATTTTTACATGTCGTAACTGTAACATATGAATGGTCTTGCGAACTGGTCTTCGAGGTACACTGCCGTTCAGTGAAATTCGGTCATACAATAAAAATCTATTATGTCACACTGTATACAATTATTAATACATAAAATTAGAACAATATTAAGAATACACTCTTTTCTAAGGGATTAAAGCCATAAATTATTATGTAAAGTAGAAATATTGCGACGACCACAATAAAGTCCCTTTTATTATCATTCCAAGAATTTCTCGGAAGTACCGATCTTTCGAAACGGGTTGTTTGGGGATTATTAACGAACAATACATTTAGGAAATACACCGCAGCATCACTCTTGTTTATTTATCACAGGCGTAAAGATATAAATTTGCTTCGTTTTACTGTTAAACGTGTGTTGGTGTGCGTCTGTCGTTTTTGCGCGAAAGTTTTAAGAAAATTTACTTCAAAATGGCACGTGGCAAGCCTACCAGTGTAGAAAAACGTTCACGCATTATTACGCTGTTTGAAGAAGGATATTCGGGGCGACAAATTGCTGAAAAAATAAATATGAGAAGTTCAACAGTAAATGACATCATAAAGCGATATCGGACAACGGGAACTATAGAAATCGTGTTCGTCCCGGAGCATCTAGGAAAACAACAAAAGCTGAAGATTTGAGAATTGTTTTATTAAGTAAACGCAATAGAAAATTAACAGAGCCACAAATAGCAGCCGAAGTCAATCGCGGCCGTGAAGAACAAGTTTCGGCGAGTACGGTAAAACGTCGACTTCAACAAGCGGACCTTCATGGACGCATTGCCATTCGAAAACCCTTATTACGTCGGGGCAACAGAGCAAAACTGCTATAGTGCGCCCGTTCGCATCTAGATTGGTTGTTAGATGATTGGAAACACGTGCTTTGGAGGGACGAGTCAAAGTTTGAGGTTTTTGGGCAAAATCGACGAGTTTATGTCCGAAGATCTAAAACCGAAAAGTGATCCCGAACTGCATTGTGCCTACAGTGAAGCAAGGGCGTAGTTCTGTGTTAGTGTGGGGATGTTTCTCCTTTGCTGGAGCGGGAGTTTTATGCAGAGTGCAGGGTGTAACGAGGAAGGAAAATTATTTTGTAATACTCCAGAATCATGCAGTGCCATCAGGATTCCGTATAATAGGCCGTAACTTTACATTCATGCACGACAACGACCCGAAACACACTGCGTTAGTGTGTAAGAACTATCTAAAGGAGCAAGAAGAACAGCACATCCTGCAAGTAATGACATGGCCCCCACGAAGCCCAGATTTGAATCCGATAGAGTTGTTGTGGGATGAACTGGACAGGAGGATCCGAAAAATATCCCCAACTTCACAAGAACATTTACGGAATATTCCGCAACATGAATGTATTAAAAATTCCACAATTCGTTTTAACAAAACTTATCGAAAGAATGCTTAGAATAGTTCGAGCGGTGATTAACAGCAAAGGAAGTTTCTTCGACGAAAAAAAAAATAATGTTCAGTATGTTATATTAGGCCAGAATAACTTTTTATTTATTTATTTTTGTCTTTTTTACCTGTACATACAATAAAATTGCATTTTGTTTTTAGTTTCGTTTGTTTCTGTAACCTTTTCATGTTTTTTATCAACCGACCGAACTTCTCTGAACGGCAGTGTACATAGCGATGTTTTTTGTTTCTCATTTTACTTACTTGCTTTTGCTGTATCTCACAGGAACAACTGTTTTACTTAATAATAGACGTTTATTATTTATTAGAATGTCTGTCGGTTTAAGATGTTAATATTGCCGCGATTTCGCATCTACTCTTTCGCTCTATTCCCATCTTTCACTGGAAATTTGAAAAAACTTATTTCCTTATCTTTTTTATTATTTTTTGAAGCAATTTACATTAACGCACATAAGATTCGCGGTAATCTTTCCGGAATTGTTATATTAAACCCGATCGATGCTACCGCTACGCTAGCTCAAGAGAGACTGAACGAGCTCGGTTTTATGGGATTCGAGAATCTCGGTTCCCATTCGACTTGATGCGTCATCTACATGTCGAGCGCTGTTTCGGTTCTGTGGTTGCGTCTCTTTACAATTCCTTCACTCAACGCTGTCTACGTACCGAAAATTAATTGGCTCTAAATAATAATTGGTATTGCGGATGTAAATGGCTTTCTGTTATTTTTTTTTCTTTTTGTTTAGAAAATTTTAATGGGATGTTTTAATAAGACGATACCTGTTAATAAATGTTACGAACCAAGTGTGTTTTTCTTTGAAAAATCTCTTCTTTCTTGCTTCTATATAAATGACAGCAAAATTCGTCGCAACAAGAAGAAAACCACCTTCTCTTTTTGATGATAGTCCTCAAGTCCATAAAATTTAGTTCGTAGGGGAAGAGGAATATAGTTTTTGCTAAAAAAGCTTCGTCATAGTCTAGTGATTTGTTCATTCCTTTTGAATTATTTTGAAATTCAAAAGGAACCAACCTAATAATAATTTTATTGTCTTCTGGACCATACAATGGCTAAGACAAGTCAAAAGAAAAAAATTTCTCAGCAACAATCGTTATAACACAAAGAGCTCATTCTTTAACTTTATCACAATTACCTTGGCTGTATTCTTTTTAGTAGTCTTTTTAAAGCTACCAGTGATGCCAATCTCGTAAGTAACACGCTAAATATATATTTTGCTCTCATTTCTCAAAGATCCACAACCCCGATAAATCTAACTTCAAAATTTCTGTTGCAGGCGTAAAGATTCGCACCCGTTGGCGATTTTGGAAGATAAATACACTTATAGCAGCACAGATGATTCTTACACTTGTAAAACTTGCGATGCCAAGATGAAAACAAAGGAAAAAATCGGGTTACATATACTAACGCACGAAGATAAGTTCGTTTGCGACGTATGCACGGACGTATTTCACTCCGCAAATGAATTTTTGACCCATTTAAGGAAACATAATAACGAGGAGGTCTACAAGTGCCCTCTCTGCGACTATAAAACGAATGGAAGGGCGTCGATATCGGTCCATATTAATCACGTCCATTTAAAGAAATTTTTGTATCATTGCCAGTTCTGCGGCAAAGGATTTCAAGATTTCGCCACCATCAAAGAACATGAGAACGTCCATGCGGGCGCTGATCCGCTAGTCTGCGTAGTTTGCGAGGAAAAGTTCTCATTCGCGAGGAATTTGGCCATGCACCAGGTCCAGAATCACACGGTTTCTACCTTGGGAGCTCCGACGAAAACTCACTTGAAACAAATCGTGCATCAAATTCGCAACCATAAGGTTACCATCGTAGGTATTCCGTTGAAGAACAAATGCCCGTATTGCAAGAAGACCTATTCCAAGGTTTCATCGCTGCAGAACCACGTGAAAACTCACGATAAGAATAGGCCCCGCCCGAAAACCAATCTTTGCGATATTTGCGGGAAGGGTTTTGCTCAAAAAGGAAAGCTGATCGTCCACTATAGGGTCCATACAGGGTACAAACCGTATAAATGCAGTTATTGCGATAAGTCCTTTACGAAGAAGGATTACCTGGTTATGCATGAACGTATCCATACCGGGGAGAAGCCGTACTCTTGTACTTATTGTGGAAAATCCTTCAATCAAGATGCTTCTTTGAGGATCCACGTTAGAACGCATACTGGTGAGAAACCTTACACTTGCCAGATATGTGAAGGTGGCTTCGTATCTAAGGCTGCCGTAAAGGTGCATATGAACAATTGTACTGGATCTTGTTCCAAGTAAGATTGTAAAGGAATATGTTTTTTTCCTTATTTAATAATTGATGTTTTGATGTTCATTGTCAATGTATTTATTATTAAGCTTATTGTTAAATGTAGAAAATTTCTATCTGTTAGTTAGCTGTCTCTTTTTGTTTACTCGGTATGTTAGTAAGACTGTAGAGTAATAAATAGATATTATAATCCAAGTTACTGTAATAAGTATTTTTCTTCTTTTTATTAATAATGATAGCAAGGACTGTGGCGTAGTTTTTATTTTTTTTATTACTTCTACATAGATGACAACAAAATTCGTCCAAGCAAACTCTTCAAGTGTACAGATTTTGTCCTCGGAAGAAGAGGAGGGCATTTTCTGCCAAATGAAATGACAATTTTTTCATTTGCAGAACCAGTCGTGGAGATTGCATTAGACATTGCCAGATTTCCAGTGGAAATCTCATTTAAGCCATAATTGGTTGATCCCTTGGACCATCTTGGAAGCGCTGCATTTATTAAACTTTGTTTTAGACTTTAAAAGGAATTATTTTCAGTTTATTTTACTGTCTGTTGGACCATGCAATGCCATAAGGCAATTCAAAGGAAATGCATAATGGATAAAGGAAGTACTCAAATCTCTAACCTACAGCCGCTATATAATATGTATAACTTATTCTTTCACAATTACTTTGGCTAAACGCCTCTGGAAACTGGTAGCGGCGCTAAAATAAGTGCTCTCCCACCAATACCAAAATCAATAGAATCGCTACCAGAAGCTATGTACCATCTTTTATTCACATTACAGAAGATGACCTCATTTAGACGCAATTCCACCATCACTAATCACGTAAGTAACACGGTAAGTATATTTTACTTCCGTTTACGTCAAGGATCCACAGCTCCATTAAATCTAATCCGAAACGTTTTTGTTCCAGATCGTATAGGAAGCCGAGAAAGCCCGCTAAGCCCACCAGAATAACGAGAAAACGCTCTCGATCTTCAAACGTACGTAAATGGCAATGCAAAATTTGTAGCGAAGAGTTTTCCACGAGGAAAAAAATGGTCGAACATCGCAGATGTAAACATTCCTTCCCGCTGGAGAGTTTAGAATATAAATACATTTACAGTAGCGTAGATGATTCCTACACTTGCAAAACTTGCGATACCGAAATGAAGACGAAGGAGGAAGTCGAAGTGCATATGTTAACGCACGAGGATAAGTTCGTTTGTGGCGTATGCGACGACGTATTTTACTCCGCCAATAAGTATTCAATCCATTTAAGGAAACATACTGACGTGGAGCTATACAAGTGCCCTCTATGCGATTATAGCACGAGCAGGAGGACCTCGATATCGATCCATATTAATCGCATCCATCTGAAGAAATTTTTGTACCATTGCCAGTTCTGCGGCAAAGGATTTCAGGACGTCGTCACCTTCAAAGAACACGAGAATATCCATATGGGCGCCGATCCGCTAGTCTGCGTAGTTTGCGACAAAAAGTTCTCGTTCACCAGGAATTTGGTCATGCATCAAGTTCGGAATCACACGGTTACTATCTTGGGAGTTCCTATCAAGACTCACCTAAAACAATGTCAGATGTGCAAAAAGACTTATTCTAAAACTGCCACCTTAGAACGCCACATGAAGACTCACGATAAAACCATTCCTAAAGAGAAGACGCATCTCTGCGACACCTGCGGGAAGGGTTTCGCGAGGAAAGACAAGCTCATTTTGCATTACAGAGTACATACGGGTTATAAGCCGTACAAGTGCAGTTATTGTGAGAAGAGCTTCACGAAAAAGGACTATTTGGTGATGCACGAGAGGATTCACAGCGGCGAGAAGCCTTATTGTTGCGTATACTGCGGCAAATGCTTCAATCAGGATGCTTCTCTGAGGATACACGTCAGAAGTCACACTGGCGAAAGGCCTTATATCTGCCGGATTTGTAATAACGGATTTGTTTCTAGAGCTGCGTTGAATCTGCATGTGTATAATTGTATTAGGCGTTAGCTTTTTTTTGATAAATAATACGTCGTGTATTGATTTTTTTTTTGCAAAAAGAAATAAAGTTGGCGAATAGAAATGTGTCCATATTTTATAAACGATTGTATTGTTAACGACCCCTCCATAAAAAAAAAATTGTCCAATAACGTGGTTTCCCATTATTCCTGCCCATATATTCACTATCTGGGTCAACTGTGTGCGTGTTTTTTTTTTTTTTTTTTTTTTTTTTGTTTTTCTAGTAGAAATGTCTTTCGGGTGTTGTCGGTACCTGATGTTTGACTTGACGTTTCGCTGATCATGCTGTCGGCTTCCGGCTCCGGCTCCGGACTCCGGCTATGTACAGAAGTTGTCGGTCTTCGTCCTTTTTCTGCTCTCGTGGTTTTCTTATATTTTTTCTACTGTAACCGTTCTTCTGCAAAGCGTTTTTGACGTGTTCTATTTCACTATCTCTGTGATGTTCGTCGCTGTTTTTTT
>LR736870.1:7463683-7496379 GCA_902654985.2 Oryctes borbonicus
AGGGTCCATACGGGTTACAAGCCTTATAAATGCAGTTATTGCGAGAAGAGCTTCACGAAGAAAGACTATCTCGTATTGCACGAAAGGATTCATAGTGGTGAGAAGCCATATAGTTGCAGCCATTGTGGGAAACGGTTCAATCAAGACGCTTCGTTAAGGATACATGTACGCGGACATACCGGGGAAAGACCTTACGTTTGTCAGTTGTGCAGTAACGGATTTATATCCAGAGCGGCTTTAAACGTTCATTTAAATAATTGCGCGGGTACATAGGTTTAATTTCATTTAGTATCTGATGGTGTTATTAGTTTGAACGCAAATATTCCTATTGAATAGCCCAGTACCGATATTAGTATTAAATCTCAAAGAAAAAATTTACGCTGTTCAAAACGTTTTGTAAACTGCGTATATTCACCGATTTCTTGTAGAATTTTAGGTACAGTGTGATACAATTTTTTGTAAACAGGGATTCGATACGATGCAAGCTTTTTTAGGGTTAATTTCCAATAAAAGTTGTACATTTTCGCCTCCATGTAGAATTTAAAGATTTATGTATTGTTAGTTTTAGTATAATTTCAAAATTCTCAAAAATTTAATTGTTTTTTTAATGGAAGTCATAGTTGACCTGGATATCGTCTATAATAAAATAACTTTTTTCGATTTATTTCCAAATACAGGATGCCTTACATGTTCCAGGCCGATCTTTCTATTTTAAATAACTTTTAAGCGGAACACATCAGAGAAAATGCTTAGGAACAATAACAAAAAAAAATAATGCTAAAATAGCTTCCTCATGGCATTGATGGAATCATTCCCGGCAAACGCAACTCAAAAACAGAAAAGAAGTACACTACCCACGGACATGTTTTTGCCCATCCGGCGTCATCAGCGTTGTTCCGAGAGTAGTTTTAACTCTACCCTATGCCACAAGATTTCAAAACAACGAATTCCATCAATACCATGAGGAAGCTATTTTAGCAAATTTTTAAATGCAAAGAATTTAATTTGTTGATTATATTTATCTTTAACATTATTTAGGAAAAATTATGTTAAAGATGCGAGCCGTTTTAAGCAACTTCCTCGCAGGTTTCTAGGTGTTATTTCGGCGATATTACTTGTCCTTAAGCGCCAGAATTGTGGCTGGCTCCCCACAGGAAATATGATTGGAGGAGGTCAAATCAGGGCGTCCTAGGATCTAATCGATATTACCATTTTTGAAATTAATCGGACGGGAAGAGTTTTTGATCAGAATTTTAGACACAGAGTGGCATAAATTTGATCTGCCCTCGTGAGAAACTTAACGATCGACGTATTGTTAGTTTTAATATTATCTCAATTTTTTTTTTTGTGGAATCATAGTTTACCTTGATGTAGTTAAGAAGGAAATTTAATTTATTTTTAAATATACCGGACACCCCATGACGATTTAGATACGAAATATCTCGGCAACGAATTGTATTATAAGAATTTAATTTGGTGGATTTGGTTAGAATATTTCTTGAATTTTTGTTTTTGGGTTAGGTGACATAAATTTAAAAATCTTAAATTGGACACCCTGTATGCTTTTGTAGTTTTAAAGGTGCATCCCCATTATATCGATTTTCCATTTATTAATGAAATCTTTCGAAAGAATATTGTTTTTTTTTTTTTTCTTAATCTGCTAGCTGATTTGATGATTTACATCACTCTAATGATGATTATTGTTAGTCAAAGTTTTTATTTTTGCTAACATTTTCTTTTTAAACCGCATTCGATGAATTATTCTCTATTTATAATGGCCAACATAAAAAAAAAAACGATACTCCTTCTTAACTACGTTCATCCAGACTTATTATAATGTTCATCTAACCGAGATAATCCAGATGTATATAAACAAATTCTTCCGGATTAAATTTTAATTTCATTTGAAAAACATCTTCATCAACTATTTGAACAAAATGGCGGCCCGTAGGTAAACAACGCTCCGATTTCTGCGTGTATTTTTTTCCTCAAGTAAAATGTACATAATATACGCGAGGGAATCAATGCCTTGACGGTCTCTACCAGCTATCACTGATTTGGAATACCCTGTATACTAAATTATTTAGCATCGAAACTCTCGTAGATAAGCAACAAGATTCTCTGGGAAATTGGTGACGGTGAGAACTCTAGTTTAGATATCGCCTTTTATTTTGATCACGTTGTATCGCATACATCAAAGAACGTTTACATAATTATAATTCCAAAAAGCATTCTCTCGAAATAATATTTTGAATCTTAAGAGGACCCCTAAAATCCCTCCTTAGTGATGATTAAGTTAACTTCCATTTAATTTACACGCACTAGTTATTATTTTCTTGGATTTATTTGTTTCACGTTAGTATTTACCGGAAGTAAATAGCATTGTGTAATGGATTATTACGAGCATTATATATTATGTATAGTTTATTAATAAATTTAGATAAAGAATCGTTTTCTTTTTTTTTTATTGTCTAGCACAATCTAGACAACGATTTAAGTTCCTTGAATCCTTTACTAGATTTCCTTTCTGCGGTTGTTGTTTGCATTCCATCATCACCAATAATAATATATTGAGTGTAGGCTTTCACGACCGTAATCCATAGTAGAAATGTCTTTCGGATGACGTCGCGTAGTTAATATTTTACTTGACGTTTTGCTGAGTCAGCTTCTTCAGAAGATTTCTAAAGACAGTCTTTAGAAATTGTCTGAAGAAGCTGACAGCATGGTCAGCGAAACGTCAAGTAAAATTTTAACTACGCGACATCACCCGAAAGACATTTCTACAATAAAAATATATTTTTAAAAAATAGCCATACATTTTTATCATTATTACTGAGATCTTGGCCAAATGGTAAGTACTTTACTGGTAAAGTTTTTGGATCTGTTAAATTTGGTCTGTTTTAGGATTACAAATAAAGTTCCCATATTTCTTGTAAGGAAAGGTTTTTAATTATATACTGGTGATTTTATTAAAATTTCGGAAGTATTATAAAAGCTATAAGTCTTTAAAGTTACTTTCTATTGTGGTATTTCCTTTTAAGCTGACATAGAGCAACTTTTTAATTTTACGTGATAAACTAGATTTTCCAAAAGTAAAATTGTAGCAAGTTACTTCAGTGATTGTAAGAAGAATTGAATTAACAATACAAAATGAAATTTCTTTGTTAAAAGAAAAACAACGAATGATAATCAAAAAACAACTGTAGCAACTTACACTCCCCGACAAAAACTTAGACGCGGTAAGATGTTTTACGGGTTTTAAGGGTTACAACATTTTTTTGCGAAACTAGCAAGATATCTAATTAAGTTTTTATTCATAAAAGTAAAATAAACTTAAAAATATCTCCTCCAGTAATATATGAACTAAATAATAAATTATTACTCCAATGTTTAAACAATTTCTGTGACAAAAATTTAGACGCTCTGTTGCAAATGTAAAACAAAAATCAACAAATGAGCGATCAGTAATGCGTAGATCCTCCATTGTTCTTAATCACTTCCAATAGTCTGTTATTAATAGATTTATATAAATTTAACACGTAATTTTGAGGGATATTCTGCCATTCAGTCACTATTGAGGTTTTCAGCTCCTGTACCGTGAAATATTGACGGCCTCCGCCATAAACGCGACGTGCCAATTCACCCCGCATGTTTTCAATAATGTTTAAGTCTGGTGATTTGCCGCGTTATCTTGCTGAAAAACAAAATTGCGCCCGGCCCATTGGTTTCCAAAACGTAGAAGATTGTCACGCAATAAGTCTTTATACGTCACAGATGTCATTTTGTTCGTGCAAAACACTATCTCACTTTTATCGCGGAATCCAATCACTGCCCACATCATCACAGATCCACCCCCTAATTGTCCGGTCATTTTCACTTTTGGTTCCTTTCTCAGATCATGATAATAATGCGAGTACCCATTCGGTCCGTCCAAAGTAAAACGTTTCTCATCGGAAAATATAACTTTTTCCCATTGTTTCTTCCAGGATACGTGTTCTTCAGCAAATCTCAACCTTGCTTCTTTGTGTTTCGCCGAAAGCGGCGGTTTTCTCAACATTTTCTTCCGTGATATTACCGGCGACGCTTTTAAAATCCTTTGAACATTACGCACGTGTGTTTGTACCCACGCCTGTTCTGCAATAACTCTCGCCGACGCAGAAGAATTGGATGCACACCGCAATATCATACGTTCATCCCGCTCACTTACAGCTTTCGGTCGCCCCTGGCCTTTTGGTTTGCCGTAATTTTCCGGATCTTTTAGGAAATTTCTAACGGAATGATCGCTTCTTCGTAACCGACGAGCAATTTCCTTCTTACTAACACCATCCTGGTGCCAGGCTAGAACTTTACCCCTTTCTATCAAGGATAATTGTTTTTTTCTACCCATATTGCAAAGACTTTATAAAATATAATTTCTCGTGATGAAATGTATACACTTTACCAGCACAACCGCTGCATATGAAGAGAAGTATCAAATTAAAACATTTTTGCTTATATTAATGTAATAAATGCACAGGGTCTAAATTTTTGTCGCATTCAAAATTCCTATTTTGATCTGGGAAAATCTCAATTACCCCTCATAAAGCGATAAATACCCTGAAATATCTATAAATGGACTATTTACATAACAATTAGTATTAATAACCCTCATTTACATTTTATATAATGTCTATAAACTTTGTTTCGTAAATAGAAACGATACCGCGTCTATGTTTTTGTTGGGTAGTGTAGCTGAGAAATTACATGTTTTGTTAATGCTCAAATTGGCGCTTTCCATGGAGTCCGCAAATATTAACTAGTTTAATATGTTCCAGGGAGACCCTAAACATTTCCGGAAAAAGAAAAAAAATATTTTATCGAAAAAAAAAAAAAAAACACTTACATAATTGTTTCTCAAAATATTCGCCTTTAAGTTTTAAGTACTTCTGTATTCTTCCGGTGTTGAAAAGGAAACATCTTTCATCTGCGCCTATCCAGAGATAATTTTCACCTAGTTTTGAGCTGATTCGATTTATTATTTTGTCGAATTGCTTAGGTACATAATATTTTCTAATCGTCGATGGATGGGGAATATCTTGGTTACTATATTTTTTAAAAAACCCACGGAAAAGTGAATCCTGTAATTTGTTTAATGGGATATTGGCACCAAGAAAAGCTGGACACAAATTTATCATGCGAAATACCTCTTTGGTATTCAGATGCCGCTCAAGAGCATATTTTCCTGTGAATCCCAATTTCGCCGAGCAAATGGTGCAAAGCACTTCTTTTTTTGTTAATGAATGGTGCCATATTCTGAAACGATGCTTGACATTCTCGGCGTTGTTGGAAAATTATAAACTAAGAACCACTAAAGTAAAACGAAAGAATACGAAACAAATAAATATTCCGTTCGTAAGTCTTTTGTTATCAAGGTATAGAAATTTAAATTATACAAAATTTCCTCCGATCCTGAAGACATAATTGAACCAAAATTAGTGTATTTTAGTTTCGAAAACATTATCTTAATTTTAAGACGTTGAAGAACGCTTACCTGGAGTTAGCACATGTTAAATTGATATTGTAATGATTTATTGTAAGTTTGTCGGGTTCCTGATTATGTTTTTGCTAGATTCTGTAGCGTCTCCTTTTTTAAAATTGCTTTTAAAAATGGTTTTCTACACTTTTGAAAAATAGAGGGGCGCTACGATATGTTATACCGAAGCTATCAAGAGAGATTTACCTTCTTTTTTTTTTTTCAATTTTGCTTTTGGAACTTCAATTAAAAGTGTTGCCCTATGTTGGGTTGCGCCATAGACCTGATTATAATCATTTTCTACTTAATTTGAAAAAAATATATTCGAAAATAAAACAATTTCTAACATTTACTTCGTTTGATTCAATTTTAATCGATAATTGTCCTTATTTAAAATGTTTGCACAAACGCCGATCTAATCTCGCTTTATTTTCAGATCGTACGTACTTGTAACTGATACAAAAGTCCCGTTGGTCATGTCCTCCTGCAAATGGAAATCTCAACCTAGGTCAGTAACAGATAACTTGATATTGCTTCTAGGCCAGATGACAAAAAAACTGAAAATAAGGAAAAAATCTATTTTTTTTTATCAATAGCCATAGCAACGGTGGGAACACCCACAATTTTAGATTTAAAATTAAAACCTTTGCTTAAACCAAATTACTTTATTTGTTTTTGTTAGACATTTAATAATATCGATCTATTAAAAACCATTTCCAAAATCGAACGTTGGATACTTAACCGTCTCATTTTTTTAGGAACAAGAAGAAGCCCAGAAGAAGGATCCGCGGTAAAAGGCGACGATTTCACAAGTGCACCGTCTGCCACAAGTCAGCGGAAACTCTAGAAGACCTAGAAAGTCATTTCCTAACGCACGAATTGAAATACGACTGTCAAATTTGCCAGGAGCGATTTAGGTGTTTGTACCAATGTTCTCTGCACATGAATAAGCACGATTATCAAGATTTCACGTGCTGCATGTGCAGCTTTTTCACCGATAAAAAAGCATGCCTACTGCAACACATCAATAACATCCACTTGAAGAAGTATTTGTATTACTGCGGGGAATGCGGGAAGGGGTTTAACAGCAAACCGGATAAGATAGAGCACGAGATGTTGCACAAAGGTGTGAAACCCCACGTCTGCGTAGTTTGCGATAAGAAATTCTCACATTCGAGGAATTTACTCGAGCACCAATTGACATACCACAGCGCCATGATATCTGGGGCTTATCTAGAGAATCAATGCTCGATCTGCAAGAAGGTGTTTGGGAAGAAATCAACCCTAGAGAACCATATTCACGTCAAACACGATTTGAAACTCAAACCTCACATGTGCGACAAATGCGGTAAGTGTTTCTCCACAAACACGAAGCTTATCCTTCACTATCGGACTCACACGGGTTTCAAGCCTTTCGGGTGCGAATTCTGCGAGAAGACCTTCCGCACCAAAGAACTCCTCAACGAACACGTTAGGATACACACCGGCGAGAAGCCGTTTTCGTGCGAATTCTGTGGAAAATGTTTCAACCAGAGGACGCCACTAAGGGTTCACACCAGGATACACACCGGGGAGAAACCTTACATTTGTCAATTTTGCGCCAAAGGATTTACTTCGAAGGGCGGTCTTACGATCCATATGAGATGTTGCAGCGGTGTTAAGATGAAACAAGAGATTGTCGAGGCAGAAGAGGCGATAGTTAATTGATTTTATATGGTTTATGTTTCTGTTAAGATCGAAGGTGTATTTTGAGCAATTGTTTAAAACAATTGCTTTAAAATTTACACAAAAAAAAGAAAATCATCATTGTTTCATGCTGTGGATATTTTTCGATTGGAGCTGCATCTATGGTGTTATTGTGTTCAAATATCGACGATACCGAACACTGGACAAAATTTTGCCTTTGTGAAAATTGACTTACTTTAGAGTGCTTTAAATGCAAAATTACGGACTTTTTCTTTGCCGATATCTCAAAATAAATCTTTGATCTTAACATTTCTATAAATTTTGTATAACGAGAATGGATATCCTAATTAAATGGGTAGATTTCAAGGTCACTTCCAAGGTCATTTCAAGCGACTCCCAACGAAGATCTGTGATACTAAAACGTTTAAAAAAAAACAAAATTGGACTTTGCAACCTTGTTTGAAGGTTCACTTCTTTAACGCAAGATTAGTTAACCGAGATCAAACTTATAAATGGTATTAACAACCTTGAAATTAGTCCGATGAGATTACGACCTTGAAACCGTACTAAAAACTAGTATATACTGTTATTTTTTTTTTGTTTTTGTATCTATCAAGGATTCTACTTTTTTTATCTTGAGAATCTGCACTGCTTCTTGGTGAATCAACCAATCATATTTATATTATTTTTTTCTTGTATGAATATATTTTGTAAGTTTTCTTCTTATCATATTGTATAATTGAGGTATGCGTTAAGTTATAAATATTTCTGATTTTGTAAGTTATTATTGATATAGAAATAAAGCATATTGGATATATCTTGCGTTATGTACACAATGGTCTGCTATTTGTCAAGAGTTTTTTTTGGTTTTGAACATAAGGGTAAGTTTACACCATCAGATCTGCAGATTTGATCATCTGCTGATGGTATTTAGTGCTGCATGACCTGCCAAAAATTTGGGGTCTCCTTTGCTGCAGAATAGAACTTCTCTTAGCTATTTTTGGCGAGATATGAATGCCTTCGCCAAATATTGTCCTGATATGCTTTATTAGTGCGAAGTCTTTGGATTATTCTTCCCGAAAGGAGCTAGGACCAATGAAAGGCATGTTTGCTGCTTCTTTGACCAGCTTATTTCTCTTAATACGTTAAGTGGTGGCTTGGTACCGTTCCAGTCGTCTTAGATTATGTACACTGCCGTTCAGAGAAGTTTGGTCGGTTGGTAAAAAACATGAAAAGGTTACAGAAACAAACGAAACTAAAAACAAAATGCAATTTTATTGTATGTACAGGTAAAAAAGACAAAAATAAATAAATAAAAAGTTATTCTGGCCGAATATAACATACTGAACATTATATTTTTTTTTTCCTCGAAAAAACCTCCTTTGCTGTTAATCACCGCTCGAACTATTCTAGGCATTCTTTCGATAAGTTTTGTTAAAACGGATTGTGGAATATTAATCCATTCATGTTGCAGAATATTCCGTAAATGTTCTTGTGAAGTTGGGCATATTTTTCGGATCCTCCTGTCCAGTTCATCCCACGACAACTCTATCGGGTTCAAATCTGGGCTTTGTGGGGGGCATGTCATTACTTTCAGGGTGTGCTGTTCTTCTTGCTCCTTTAGATAGTTCTTACACACTAACTCTGTGTGTTTTGGGTCGTTGTCACGCATGAATGTAAAGTTACGGCCTATTATACGCAATCCTGATGGCACTGCATGATTCTGGAGTATTGCAAAATAATTTTCCTTCCTCGTTACACCCTGCACTCTGCATAAATCTCCCGTTCCAGCAAAGGAGAAACATCCCCACACTAACACAGAACTACGCCCTTGCTTCACTGTTGGCACAATGCAGTTCGGGATCACTTTTCGGTTTTAGATCTTCGGACATGAACTCGTCGATTTTGCCCAAAAACCTCAAACTTTGACTCGTCACTCCAAAGCACGTGTTTCCAATCATCTAACGATCAATCTAGATGAGAACGGGTCCACTGTAGCCGTTTTGCTCTGTTGCCCCGACGTAATAAGGGTTTTCGAATGGCGATGCGTCCATGAAGGTCCGCTTGTTGAAGTCGACGTTTTACGCACTCGCCGAAACTTGTTCTTCACGGCCGCGATTGACTTCGGCTGTTATTTGTGGCGCTGTTAATTTTCTATTGCGTTTGCTTAATAATACAATTCTCAAATCTTCAGCTTTTGTTGTTTTCCTAGATGTTCCGGGACGAACACGATTTTCTATAGTTCCAGTTGTCCGATATCGCTTTCTGATGTCATTTACTGTTGAACTTCTCATATTTATTTTTTCAGCAATTTGTCGCCCCGAATATCCTTCTTCAAACAGCGTAATAATGCGTGAACGTTTTTCTACACTGGTAGGCTTGCCACGTGCCATTTCGAAGTAAATTCTCTTAAAACTTTCGCGCAAAAACGACAGATGCACACCAACACACGTTCAACAGTAAAACGAAACAAATTTATATCTTTACGCCTGCGATAAATAAACAAGAGTGATGCTGCGGTATATTTCCTAAATGTATTGTTCGTTAATAATCCCCAAACGACCCGTTTCAAAAGATCGGCACTTCCGAGAAATTCTCGGAATGATAATAAAAGGGACTTTATTGTGGCTGTCGCAATATTTCTACTTTACATAATAATTTATGGCTTTAATCCCTTAGAAAAGAGTGTATGCTTAATATTTGTCTAATTTTATGTATTAATAATTGTATACAGTGTGATGCAATAGATTTTTATTGTATGACCGAACTTCACTGAACGGCAGTGTACACGTTCGTGTATCGGATCAAACCTTCAGTGTTGACTTACTAGCAATAAATACACTTATGGTATCCCTTTCTCGAGGTTATGGCATATAAGTAGAGGTGAAATTATTACTATTTTTGCAGCGACTAGAGAGACTCGTGTTTTGTCGACTCTCGGGGAGACCGGTAAGCAACACGAACCCTTTCTTATGAGACGAATAGACACGAGTCTGTGTAGTCGCTGCAAAAAGTAAGAATTTCACCTGCCTTGGTCATCTGTACACGTAAGTTTAATGCAGAAATGCTCGAAATATAGCCATTCTTAGGTGATAATTACGACTATTAACGGCTATGCCTGTCCTGATCTCTATTCTCGAGCCGTTCGTGTACCATACCAAGATTCCTCGTTTGCATTGAGATACAGACTCGATGACCACCTTATAAAGCCGATCAAAATTGTATATCACATAGTTTATGTTGGGATCTTCAACATCGAAGCTACGAGCGATTTCGGAATCGAAGGATCTCTTTCCTTTTGAAGAGATCCTCAAAAAATATATTCGAAAATAAAACAATTTCCAACGTTCACTTTGTTAGCTAGAATTTTAATCAATAATCTCCCTTAATTTAAAATTATTTTATTTCCAGATCGTATGTACTTGTAAACGATACAAAAATTCCGTTGGTTGAATCCTCGTGCAAACGGAAGTCTCAAGCAAGGTCAGTAGCAGACAAATTGATATTGTTCCCACAACTTATCTGGGTAAATTCTGGATAAAATATGACGATTAATTCGCGCGGTGTTAGAAACCTTGTACCATCGTTTCTCTTTTTTTTTTTATAAACATTCTTAAACATGTTAAATCTCATTCTACTTACTAACATTCGAAATTTTTAGGCACAAAGTGAAATCGGCGCGAGCCGCAAGGTTAAAAGCGCGACAGAAGAAGAAAGCCTTGGCGAAGCCGTTCACGAAGCAAACGATCAAGAAAGAAAACGACCTAGACGATAGTCAAAAGGAGCAGAATCGCAAATGGTTCTGCAAGAAGTGTAACCAATTCTTCGAGACCAGGAAGCTGCTCAGGACGCATAGGAAGGTCGTTCATTTGGAACCGCACCGCGAACAATTATACAATTACACCTACAATACGGAAACTAACACTTACAGTTGTAAAGTTTGTAACATGGAGTTTGCCAAACGTACGAAGATGAGAGAACATTTCTTGATGCACGAGGAAAAGTTCACCTGCGAAGTTTGTAACGAGGTTCAGTATTCGGCTTACAGATATTCATTACATCTCAGCGAGCATAGCGGAGATGGTAAATATACTTGCCCTATATGCCGATATGTAACCATGAGGAAGCACTCGATAGCAAAGCACATTAACACGATTCATTTAAGGAAATATTTGTACTATTGCAAGCATTGCGGCAAGGGATTCCACGACGTGGTCACCTACACCGAGCACGAGAAGTTGCACGTCGGTACCAATTCGGTAACCTGCGTTGTATGCCAAAAGCAATTCTCGTACACTAGAAATTTAACCCTGCACCAGACTCGCTACCATAGAGTGACAACCATCGACGTTAAATTAGAAAACCAATGCCATATCTGCAAGAAGAGCTACTCAAAATCTAGCACCTTAAAGAATCACATGAGAAGCCACGAGGTAAATACCTCAAAGGCGAGACCGCATCTTTGCGAATGGTGCGGGAAACATTTCAACGATAAAGGTACGTTGAACCACCATAATAGAATCCACACCGGATATAAGCCCTACAAGTGTAGTTATTGCGAGAAAGCATTCTCGAGGAAAGGTTATCTTGTGCTGCACGAAAGGACTCATAGCGGTGAGAAACCGTATTGCTGCGACCATTGCGGGAAACGGTTCAACCAACCGACGTCTTTGAGGGTCCACGTTAGGAGTCATACTGGCGAGAGGCCTTACAGCTGCCATCTTTGTAATCACGGGTTTACTTCGAAGTCGACGTTGAAGAATCATGTAATATCTTGTTCTGGATAATAGGAATTAACCGTCATTCTAATATTTTTCGTTCTTTTTTTTCCTATTTCACACGATGATGATAATAAAAATTAAAAAAAATAAAAATAAAATTTAAATAAACAACCTTGTGAATTTTATTTATTATTAAAATTAAAAAATTAAAAGTGTATTTTTTGCGACGCTCTCGTCTATATCGTTAATATAGGCCCAAATACAGAGATTGTTTTAAAATTTGGACATTTACGCCGTTGTACGTAATTGACTAATTTTCACTTGCTTTAAGTGTCGGAGGTCTCGCTACCAAGCGCTAACACTGTTTTACCAAAATGTACTAAACCGTTCTGTACATAACATACAGGGTGTCTAAAAACTGACGATATATCATAGAATTTTTAAAGTTGTAAAAATATTTTTTTTTAGTAGAACAGCCCGGATGTTTTTACATTGTTGGACGTAGAACTAAATTCTTTGCTGTAACATTCTTTATACCCATCTTCAATAATTTTGTTTTCCAAATACATACTTGCTTTCTGTTGTAGAAATGTCTTTCGGGTGTTGTCGCGTAGTTAAAATTTTACTTGACGTTTCGTTGACCATGCTGTCAGCTTCTTCAGAAGATTTCTAAAGACTGCTTGCTCCTCGTTATATATCCTATTTCTGTTCCGCTTTGCTGATCCATAACCGTTCCGTTTTGCTGATCCATAACCGTTCTGCTTTGCTGATCCATAACCGTTCCGTTCCGCTGAATCGTGTCGTTCGTTGTATGACGACGCAATTCAGCGGAGCGGAACGGCCATGGATCAGCAAAGCGGAACAGAAATAGAATATACAAGGCGGAGCAACAGACAACAACAGCAGTCTTTAGAAATCTCCTGAAAAAGCTGACAGCATGGTTAGCGAAACGTCAAGTAAAATATTAGCTATGCGACATCACCCGAAAGACATTTCTACTATGGATTACGGTCGTGAAAGCCTACACTCAACTATTGCTTTCTGTTTCTGAGGATGAGGAAATTAAAACTAAAGTTTTATCGCGTTTAGCGCATCCCCGTAGTTCAGTACCTGCTGCTTCTAAAAATTTGGGCAAAAACAAGAATTCGAAAACGTCTGCCCAGAGAATTTTGGAATGCGTCCATTTTCAAAAATTCCAGTGTTCCAAACTTCCCGGCAGGGAGATGGAATCAAAAGAAATTAATTGCGCGAGACGTTTTTTTTTTATGAGACTTCAAGGACATTAAGATTTGGACCCAAGAAGTGGCCCCCATGATCGCTACATTTGACCCCTCATGATTACTGTCTTTGTGGTCGTGTTATGTAGCTCCGATCGCCACTACTAAACACGATTTATTGATTCGTGTGAGGAGAGCGTCCAGAGTATTAGACTTACAAGGGGCGAACCCGATTAATCACTAACCACTTCCGCGGAAAACCCAGAAAATTACGTTTTGGCATCGTCCTAAACTTGAATGCTTGAAAATTAATAATACAGCCATTTTGAAATACTTTTAGCTTCTTTAGCCAATCTTTTAAACGTATTTCGATATGTTTATACCCAAAAAGGTCCACATGGGAAGCGTTATCTATCCTACTTTCACCCGTTTAGGTATGTATTAATGTAAATTATTATTTATACTCAAGATATGTGTTAATCAATGAAAAATATTAATTTATTTTCAAAATTGATAATTTCCAACATTTTCGTTTGATATTTTTCGTTAAAAACACATCTTATTTCCCAATCCTTTACATCCTGGCGTGTAAAAAGTAACACCTCACGTTTTCAGGACAACGATTTTCGATGTTTCTTTCGACATTTCCGCCACCTCCAGTACAAGGCTAAAGAGACGGAAACGAGGACCGCCGTGGTTCTGCGAGAAATGCCAAATTCATTTCAAGAACAGGGTCTCCCTGTACAATCACAAACGCGAAGCTCACATCCAGTTACCCAAGGATCACCTCTCCAGCTACACGTACAACCCGCAAACTGAAAAATTCGCCTGTAAGATGTGCAAAGTAGAAACGAAATTGAAAGAGAAGATGACTGCCCACGTTCTAACGCACGAAGAGAAGTTCACTTGTCAGGTCTGCAGCGAAGTAATTTATTCGGCTTATCGATTTTCGGTCCACATGAGGAAGCATAACAAAGAGGGCGGTTATAAATGCCCTTTCTGCGTTTATATTTCGAGCAGACCTTCGGGAATCTTCGTACATATCAACAGGATGCACTTGGGAAGGTACGCTTACATGTGCAAGCATTGCGGTAAAGGATTCGACGACGTGGTCATGTATAAGGAGCACGAAGCTTCTCACGAGAGAGCCCAGACCGTTTCCTGCATCGTCTGCAAGAAAGAATTCGCTTTCACGAGGTACCTGGTTTACCATCAAATAAACTATCACACGGTATCAACTGTAGACCCGAAATCGCAAAACAAATGCGAGATCTGCAACAAAACCTTCATTAGGAAACGCATCCTTAAGACGCACATGAAAACCCACGAACAAGACAAAAACATCCGATCCCATCTTTGCGAGTGGTGCGGGAAGAGTTTCCGAGATAAGACCTCGTTGAACGGTCACATTATGTCCCATACTGGGAATAAGCCTCATAAATGCAGTTATTGCGAGAAATCATTCGCTAGGAAGGGCTTCTTGGTGCTCCACGAAAGGATTCATAGCGGGGAGAAGCCTTATACTTGTGATCAATGTGGGAAATCCTTTAATCAACCCACAGCATTGAAGAGACACATCAGATGCCATACTGGGGAACGTCCCTATATCTGTGAAGCCTGTGGCGCCACCTTTACTTCGAGAACGGTTTTAAATAAGCATGTTATAACGCGTTGCGGTTGAGCCGTCAAATGTTGTATTGGGGCTACATTTTTTGTGTATTATTGGAGTTTATATTTTGTTTTAGATGCTATTATAATAAATTATTGACGAAAGAGGGCGATGTTTTTTAATTTGAGCGACCTAAATTTGGTATTGGTAAGATGTAATCGGCATTGTATTGTTTTTTTGAGGAGCACCAATTGCAATTTTTAATCGTTACGGAATAGCGTGAAAATAATGAATCTAAGAGATAAAGCTTTATCCAATATTAAAAAGGCAAGGTTAAGGCACTCAAAATCTTCGCAAACCCGAAATTTGCTTTTGGAGAGGTAACTGAAGCACAAATTACAAGTTACTCTGCTGGTGCCATCTTGCCATATTTAACACACATTATTAATTGCTGCTTGCTTGATAGATGTTCCCGTCCAGCTGAAGAAAAGGGCTTGGTACCCCAGTACCGAGAGTACCCTCTTATAGCCAGTCTACTGAACTGAGGTATCCGGTATTGCCTAAAATTGTGAAGAAAATTAAGGCTTTCTTCATTCATTCTGATATCTATCGGTCGTCGGATGTCTGCTCTTAACTTAATCAGATCTTATTTGCAAAATAGGCACTGCATAGTGCTGAATGGTAACGTATCCGATGATAAACCTGTGTTTATGGGAGTCCCCCAGGGTTCTATGCTGGGACCTCTCTTGTTCACTGCGTACACGACATAGTTTTATAAATTCTTAAATATGCGGACAACACTCCTTGCATGCATGTGACTATCGGACTGAACTCTTCAGAATTAAGGGAGATTTGGATGTAATATCTGAAGTTTCACAACGGCATGTCCTACTCTTGAACCGCTCCAAGTATAAATTCGGCAGTATGCCGCATGTCACGTTTCTCCGCGACTATGTGAGTCGCAGTGTCGACGACATTACGCCGCCCATTGTCGGGAAAGCTAAGAACTCTGATTTGATTGTCGACAGCAATCTTGCAAACGTATCAGGTCTGCGTACTGAAATTTAAACTCAGCTCATCAACATTTGCCCAGCTCGGAAATTATTTGAGTCTTTGGTGTTGTCACATTTCAGTTATTGCAGCGTGTTACATTTAGTTGCTAATTCTGAACGGATCCGGTAAGTTTGGAATTCGTGTATGGACTGGCTTTGTGTCTTTGGGTGGTTCAACATGGCTCATAGGAAATTGTTTAACGAAGAACCACGGTAGTTATTTCAACGAATTAGTTTTTGTACCGTTGTTCACGTGCTAAATTTGAGCTTCCAAGGTTCATTGAGGCCACCTATTTGACGCCATCAGATTGTTAATGTTTATAACTCTATATCTCAATATATTAAGGAAGTAAGTACAACGCGTGCGCGTTCGTCCTGATTCGGTTGTTTTTTGAATAAGCTGTAATGGCTTTAAATACCAATTAATCCCTCCGAGCGATCACAAAATATAAGACGCTAAACTCGCATTAAGGGGCTGTAAGTTGTAAAAACTGACTCTCTGTAGCAGAGGTAATCAGTAATAAGTGTTAAGAGAAGAAGAAATTCCACAGTGCTCACTGTTGGGTCAATTATTATTAATTATTTATGCGAACGTGATAGGTCTTTGCCACACAGTGAAGGAGATGTCGAAAAATTCAGCAAATTAGCATCCATAAGTAGGATATAACCTTTTACATCCTTAACATTGCGGTCGCATGAACCTATCGAATTAAAGCTTCCAATTAGGCTAATTACCTTAACCAGGTTTGATAGCCTATGCAGTAAATCTTGTTCTCGAAGGAAAGCGAAAATAACGTTTCGTCCTTTTTTATTCCAAAGTCTATAGCCATAGGCATACGGCTTCATTCTTGTACAGGCGGCCTTTCAACCAGCCATGTTCTATTAACGTTTAATATGTTTAATGCAAACACGGTGTGACCCAATTTTAAATGGAAATACCCGCGTAAAACCTATATTTTGCATTTAAATCAAAATGTTAATAACCTAGGCTTCCACGGCTAGAGTCAGTTAAAACTGAACGCGTTCCGGATTCGGACCGTATCATGGTTAAGCGAAAACTCGACGTTTCGCCCACTTCTTCAGGAGAGGGAAAGGTGGTAGGCAACAGCTACCACGGTAACTCAACACGTAAGCTAACCGAGTTGATCACGGTAGCATGTGAACCATTTTTTTATTGGTCGGTGTAAACCTGCTGTAGGCGAAAGCGCGGGTCAGCAGCCTTCCTTTTAGGAGGTTGGCATTACATATTTCTATGTACCCTTTAACTCCAACCAAAAAGTAATGAGAGAACCGTTTTTCAAAGTTTACCGTGTGTTATTTCGTATTGATCAAGGTAGATCCAAAAAACAGCGAAAAAGCAACCAAAACCACCATCAAATGCTACAAAATTACATATAACCATTTTTTTTTAATCTAACTCCGATAAAAAAAGTGAATATAATAGTACATCTACCAAAAAAATTCGTTGTTTAAGTGGTGCTTTGTTTCGGTCCTTCCCGCTTGTATTCTTTCGTATAACAATACACTGTCGATTCTGCTACACTTAATTGTAATTTATTTTAAACAATATATAAGCAGGGTACTTGGAAAAAATATAATTGGGGGACAGCCCATATTTTTTCCTAATATAATTTGCATAAAATTATGTAAATATACTTCAAATTAGAAAAATTAGAGATATTTACAAAAACTTAAAGATCGTGTAAATTTTCATTGGGATTGCACCTTGAAACCGGGCAGTTTCTCCATTGTAAATAAATAATACATAGAAGAACAAAAAATGTCTAAAAAGAAACATTAAACGCAAATATAATTCTCTATGATACGCCCAATTTTTTTGCGCTCCGTGGGTGTGTATAGAAAGTAGCCAATCAGGAAGCAAACTTCTGGGATTGGATTTTAAAAACCCTCCTCCTACTTATAAAACAGCGTATAATTGGGTGAAAGAACTTAGAGTCGTTGTAGTTGATAGTTTTATCCATTTTACAAGATCAATTTCCACAAATGAATCGATGAACATTTTAGATTTCCCAAAAAAAAAAATAATAATTGGGAAATTAAATTGAACTGCAACACGTATTTACAACCCAGAAGCGAGATGTTGATTTGTTGTTTGGATGAAAAAAATCCAATAAATAGGTTAAAAAATTAATTAATTTCATATTATTTAATTTTTTTTTTAATTTTTTTAAATTTTAATTAAAAAAGGCTGATGATGCTTAATATCCATCTTGCGTGTTTTGTTTTTCCATTTCGTATGTGATCCTGCTAAATGTACTAATTTAACCTACAACGTTTAAATTTCAGGAGAATCTCTTTAACATATTAAAAAGAAAGTACGTGAACATTGAATACGTAGCATCTTGAAATTTACATAATAACCCTCTTCTTTTTCAGGACGTGGAAGAATACGAAAAGTCGCAAAAGGAAAAAGCACAACTTCATATGCAAACTGTGCGATGCGAAATTCGATTCTAGAAAAAGCATGATCGAGCATAAGAGGGCCGACCACGCGTACGGCTTTAAAGATAACATCATCTATTATTACCTGTTCAATAGCGCCACGCAAATGTATAGTTGTAAGACTTGCGACCACGAAACCGAGAGCAAGGAAGAGATCGAGCTGCACGTCAAAACTCACGAGGAAACGTTCAAGTGCGAAACGTGCGACGATGTCTTTTCTAACGCTTACAAGTACTCCTTACACGTGAAAAAACACGAAGCGGACGGCTCGGACTACAAATGCCCTTTGTGCAGTTACACGACGCCTAGAAGGACCTCAATGTCGCAGCATATAAACATGATCCATTTAAAGCGATATCTTTATTACTGCCAATTTTGCGGGAAGGGTTTCGGCGACGTGATGATCTACAAAGAACACGAAAATATTCACATGGGCGCAGGTCCGTTAAGCTGCATAGTTTGTCAGAAAACCTTTTCGTTCACGAGGAATTTAGTCCAGCATCAAGTTAGATTCCATAAAGCTGGAATTTTAGGCGTTCAAGTCAAAAATCAATGCCCCGTATGCAAGAGGACGTATTCCAAAGCGTCAACGCTAGAAAATCATATTAAAATACACGAAGCCAAAGCCCCAAGGCCTAAAACCCACCTCTGCGACACTTGCGGGAAGGGTTTCGCTCAGAAAAGTAAGCTCATTCTTCACAACAGGGTACACACGGGTTATAAGCCTTATAAATGCAGTTATTGCGCTAAGTCCTTCACGAAAAAAGACTATTTGGTTATGCACGAAAGGGTCCACAGCGGTGAAAAGCCTTACTGTTGCATATATTGCGGAAAGTGTTTCAATCAGGACGCGTCCTTGAGGATCCACATGAGAACTCATACCGGAGAGAGGCCTTATATCTGCCGTTTTTGTACTAAAGGTTTTGTTTCGAACGCCTCGTTAAAAATCCATCAAAGTAAATGCGGTGGTTAAGTGAGCAAAGTGCAATAATCGCTAAGAATCATCGAAAGATATACAGGATGTTCTCAAAGTTGAGAGATTTTTTTTTACGGGGGAGTATGTTGTAGCTCCGCGTAATTCACTACGTGCTTTGGAGATCTCGCAAAAGGAAAAGGAGGTCTTGGGAAACGTGCAAAGCATCGAACTTCTCGCCTAAAATACGTAGGAGCTAATTTTTTCTTTCGCTGTTCCTCGACTTCCTGTTGCTTTTAGCAATTCATCATTCTCACGAGTCGTTTTCTCCGATTGTGTCGTTGTTAATTCTTCTATTAGCAGATGCAACGGTGCTGACCCACGTTGGTCGCTAAATTACAACCGGGCCTTCGTAGCCAACGTAGCTTTCACAGGTCGTGCGGTTCTCACTCAATTTACATCCAAAGAATGTTTAAATGTCCCAGAGCAACAGGTTAAAAAAAAAATGAAATGTGAAAATAAACAAAACATATAGTTGACCTAGCCTGATTATGGGTGCGATCCCTTGGCGGGAAACGAACATCGTATTTTCGCTTTGCTGCTGGCGGTGGAGGCCTTGGGTCGCGACTCTCTGCGATGATAGTTATTAGCCCCACTTTATTCACTTTCTATCTCACCTGAACTAGTATTTAGGCTGTGGTTAATGCCTTTGTGGTTCTTCTAGCGCCAAATATAGTTCTTATATTTTACTCGACTTCTCGAACAATTTAATACAGCTAACCGCCGATACCTAGACGCTGGCCACACGCCCTATTGCCTTCGGCGCTGCGAGAAGATAATCTCTAATTTTATAATTTATAAAATTCTCGTATCGTCATTTGTTTTGAGCACATAACGAATAAATCCAAAAACTGCTTGATCACACACTGTTCAAAAAATCTAACAAAGCAAATAGTAATAAAGAACCAATATAATTTTTAATCTCTTCGTTCATTCACATGAAGGCGATTGATTCTTCGTAAAATAATTTATTTTTATCAGGTTGCAGAATTCGGTACCCTCAACTTTGAAAACATCCTGTATATGGTATTACCTTAAGAATTAATTTGTATAAAAATATTTACATTATTATGTATGATGTATCGTATTGCGTTTCTAGTTAAAGAGACTATTGTGAATAAAAGAAATAAAGGCATTACGACTGATTTTTTTTATGAAACTTGGTTAAAATGAAGATTGTTCGTGAAATGATATACTTTTGTAAAGATTTCTATTTATTAAATGTGGAATACGTCATGCTTGTTTTTCTGGTTAAAATTAGAAAATTCAGCCAAAAATCTATAGTTGGCAGCCTTAATACCAGCTGCCAATTACTCGTAATAGTTTTAGTAACAAATTACTCCTCAGCTACTAGGTAAGTTCCTTGTAGACTCTTGTGAAAAGTTTAATTTACACACTTAGATCATGCAGGATCACTGTTGATCTCGATCATTTGCCTCCATCATTCCAGCAAATTTTGTGGATCAGAACATGGAGGATTCAGTACAGCGCAGTTCCACGATAAATGTGATTGAATAGAAGATATTTCAATAAAAAACCTATTAGTTGCAGTTTTTTTTTTCAGCCTCAGGCTAAAAACCTACATACAAAATAACTGTGCATCCCAAGCACCATTAGGATGAGCATTTCAGTATGAAGGAATCGATCATCTGGATAACTTGATAGTGTTCGACCAACAAAAAAAAGAGCAGCACTCAGATGGCATTTCTGATTCTTGATACTAACAACGAAAGTCCCAGCACGTAACTGTGGTGCGTTGTCAAAATATTTTGATTATATTTTCATTTGGCTGAACAGTCTTCAGCAGACCAAAACGGTGAAATACTGTGTTCCGTTGAGGATCTGAATAACAAATCAATTTTATCCAAACCATGTAATTCTCATTTCGTCTTTCAGATCATCAAAGAAAAAGAAGGGTAATGGTGGTAAAATCCTCCAAAATTTTAGCATTTTTCACAGAACCTGCTGCTAACCTGCAACTAAGGGAGGATAAAGAAGCATGTTTGAAGAACCCACAGAATCATTTAGCAAATGATTAATTGATATACAACGTCAGATAAAGTACGTTTATCAATTTAGTTGGATAGGAGGATGGACATCATCCTTGGAGTCTTGAACGTTCTAGATCTATCCACCTATTCTATCCTTCCCCCCATAAATAAACAGCTATTTTCACTTCATCCCATCGACAAACTGTCAACGTAAACAAAAGCCTGACAGTACGTCAGATGGGGTCGCGTTATTTACTTCTTAAAACCGTTGTCCGTCGTTGCCATTAAATTGATCAATACGCTCCGTAGAAAAACACTCAGAAACACCTCCCTTATCTTTTCGGATGCTTTTGGAAAATTTCTAAGTACAGAAAGCCGAAACAAAATAGCGCCGCCCCTATGAGAAGCGCTCCGCAACATGCAGGCTCTCTGGGACTGCCTTCCCACGGATGTGCTCATCATGATTTTCACGTTCTTGCCTAGACGGGAGCGCCTAGCCTGCTCGATGGTCTGCATGTCGTGGAAGGCGGCCCTTAATACGCCGTCTTTATGGAAGCATATGTTGGTCATCGTCGATAAAGATCTGATGAGTAAGAAAATCCCTGGTCACTTAGAAAAACCATAATCAAATTCCAATTTTCCAGACGATCCGAGCACGATCCTCTTCACCAGGGAATATCACAAGTTCATCAAGAGTCTGGAACTGGGATGGAGCAGACCTTACGTCCCCATACGCTGGTTGTCGACGAAAGTCTCGGATGTAGTCAAACGTACAACCAGATACTTCATCATCCTTACGGAGAACTTCGTCCAACTCCATAGCTTGAAGATGCATTGCTGGAACGATCTGTCCCGCTTCAGGAAGATCGTGTACCACATAGCGCTCTTCCTTAAAGCGCAGACGAGCTTGGCCAATCTCTGCTTCTACAACGCCATGCTGAACAAATGCGATTTCGTCCGTTTCATCATGTCGTGCATGAATTGCGGGACGAGGGTGTCCCATTTGGACATTAGGAATTCGTATTACAACTCCAACGACGAGATCGATTCGGTCCAAGTCATCAACTGCATCGAGCACATGAAGGGTTTGCGATTGATGAAGGTCGATTACTCGATATTTCGTAGGGAAGTCACCCACGTGCTGTCTTCCGGTAATAATATCCAGCTGAGGATTGTGGAGATCCATATTCATAATGGGGATTTAACGCCGATAAGAAATGATGACTGGAAGGAGATATCCGACCAGCTTAGCGGATTGAAGGTGGCCTTGTACTTCAGTAAGTATTCGTCTGGTTATTTTCGTTTAAAGACAAACACTTATCAGCCTTTCTTTTATAGACAACATGCTCGATATTGAAGGCGTAATCTCCGTCCTCCAACGTTCAATCCCGTTACAGACCTTCTATTTGACAACAGCGAAAAGTTGGCATAACTACAGCCCGAATAGCTGCTACGAGATGTTCAGGGTGTTGGCCATGTTGTACAGGAACACGTTAGGTATCCGAATGCGTGTCAAACACCGCTGCAGAGTCGTCTAAAAGTCTTCTTTCTAGAGACTGTTGATTGCAGGTTGTACGAAAACGTTGACGTGGCCGACGACATGATCGTACGCTTGCTGAAGGATTGCAGGAAGCTGAAGAGATTCGGCTTCAAGGGTGGCGTCAAAAGGATCGAGATATTGAGGGATCTCTGCAGGATTTGGTGTAACACCAAGGGTACCTATTACGTTGTTTCTTTCGTCGACGGTTTTAAGCGCGAAATTACATGTTTATAGGTCATAAATGCATCGAGATCAACATTAGGCGTATGTCTGCGAAGATCCATTGGACGCTGCTGGAAATACTGGAAGAATTGGCTCATAGAGGCGACGTAACGATAAAAATTAACATCGCTCGGTTCCGGCAAGAATTATTTTTTTACTACTAACACATTGTTCCGTTTGATTTTCTTCTTTTGGCTTAAATTTAACAACCGTGTCGTTGTGTACTGATCTAAGTGTATGACATTTTTCTTGTAAAATTTGGTATTGAAAATACATACAGAGGTATATGTGAATATGGCTTTTTAATGCTTTTATGATAACTGGAATCATATACGCAATAATATTATTATTAAATAATTAATTGTAATTAAAGAATTTTTCCGGGAATCCTAGTTTCAAAAGTCGTGTTTAGCGACATCTGTTCTCTAGTTTCTGAACTAAAGCATCTTATAGAAAACTACCGTTAGATGGCACTTGTTCGACTTAATATTAAAATTTATTTAATTTCATTTATAAAACAAGAATGAAATTAAAACAATTCCTTTTTAAGTTAAATATTAGTTAATCGTTAAATTAGTTTCCTATAAATTCAAATCCTTTTCATAAATTAAATATTTAAAAATATATACAGTGACCGCCAAAAACTCAGCATCAAATAATAAAAAAATTGAAAAAATTGTTTTAGAATGTAATTTTTTATATAAATACGTAAATTATAATAATAAACAATAATAAATAAAAATAAAATCATATTCTCACTAACATTCAAAATAATTTTTATTTTATCTTCTTTGGTGAAATAATTTATTTTACTCCAATTTCAATTAAATAAATATCAAAATAACTAAATATAATTAAAAAAAGAATTTAGCTCTAATAATTAAAACAAACTTCCGTAATAGAAATTTTTTAATTTCCTAGTTAATTTAAGCTTGTAATTTTGGTAACGAGGAACAGATTCCTCAATTGATTAGCACATTATATGTGAATTTCATCTTTGTTGTTAACTGTTAATTTTAATTGTTCGCGAATTCTAAAAATTTCTGTTAAAAATTCAAATTGTGCCAAAGTTAGATTTTTAGCTTTTTAGATTTTGACTATAATTTGGAAAAACTCTAATTAAAATAATTAATCATCATTAATATATCTGATAGTGGCCAAATAGGTTTTCAATCAAGCCGGATTTTATATTCAATTAATAAATATTTGTCTAATTTAATGCCGATTTTGTGGCAGTTACTGTATATAGTGAAGTTAATATGGCTAACTTCATATAATTCAAAAGTAACCGAAAACAGCTGATTAGTAATTTGAAATAAGACTAACGTGTTATAACCGTCTATAAGATTTAAATTAATCCAAACTGAAACGAATCGATTAATTAAATATTTTAAGACCAGAAAGTTGTAAAAGTAAGAAATGAAATAAATTAAACTGGATATTATGTGCCTAATTTCGCGTTACTCAACAGCTGACGGCTGACATGCAATTTCTGACAATTTTGTACTGTCACATATACACGCATTCTTTTTATATGGTCCGGTTATTCTTAATTTCATAGCGAAAAAAAAAGGCATTAATTGTATTATCGTCGGCCGTCGTATATGAATATGTTAAAATGGGATCTGTTGGTAAGTTTCATACATCTTCATCGAACTATCACGATTTACGGTGTCGCAAGCTAATACGGCGAATACGCAATTTTACTGTTATACAAAAGAAATGCAAGTCACAGCGGTCGATCGTAATAATTTCATTTACAATGAAGATTATAATTTAACGTAACAATACAATAAAAGCGTATTTTTTTATTCCACAGGTACAGAAAGTGAAAATCAGGCTGTAAGTCTAGAAGATAATTGCGAAAAACCTAATAGCAGTGTTGAAAAAGTCGAGGAACAAATAGAAAGTAAAGTAACAGAACAAGAATCGGGTGATAGTACAGCTATACAGCAAGATGAAGAGCCTAGCGAACTAATAGATGTTAAAGTAGTATATAATAAGAATAAATATGATGTTAGCGTTGCGACGATTGCTAAAATAGGTGATTTTAAGAAGCAACTACAAGGATTATTAGGTAAGTACGGAAATCGTCTAATAAATAAACCAAACACAAACATTCGTACGTAGGAGTACCAGATTCTATGCAGAAATTAATGTATAAAGGATTATTACAAGATAGTCAAACAATAAAGAGTTCGGGGATTACGAAAGGTGCAAAGATAATGCTAGTGGGATCAACGTTGAATGACGTACTCGAAGTATCATCCGTTACTAAAGAAGTACGTATGAAGTTTCGATCGGCGAGCCGATTTACATTACTTCATAATTTCTTTTTAAGGAAGTAGTTGAATTAGAAAAGGCATCTAACGCTAAGGAACCATTATGTAAGCAGAAGTTACACAAGAAAGTCCTAGATAAAGGTGTTCCCGAAGATGTTATGCCGGGAATTAAGAATTCCCATGTAAGTTCTTAGGTTGTATGAATTTTTTTTCGTATAGAGAATGCTAAATTACGCAGTCGTTAATTACATTATTTTCTTGATTTTCAGACTAGAATAATCGTTGTCGTAGCTTCTGCCGGCTTTTCATCTATGCTCTTACGGGACATTTTCAGGACTTACTGCACACTGACTGGGGACGAAACGTCGCCAGTAGCTACGACAGTGACGCGTCTGGAATAAAGAAAATATTTTTTTGAGAATTCCATTGTTAATAGTGGATGATTTCAGTTGGTACTTCTAGTAATAAGGGACATGTTCACCAATTTTTAACGGAATTAGGACGAATATGTCCTTTATTATCGGAACTACCTACTTAAATCAACTGCGAAATTTTAAAAATTTCAACTGTATTAATAAGCGTTGCCAACTGTGGGAAGATATGTAGTATTATTTGATTTCCTCTAAAAAAAATATTTTCAAACGCAAAAAAATATAAAATTTAATGTTCAAACTAATAACAAATTATTAGCAGAATTATAATGTACTAGCTTTGGTGTATTTGTGAAATTACCAGAAATGTTTCTAATCGCAAAATGAAGGAAACCTGCCTTAAATGATACTTCCAAACCGTTAGAATTAGTAGAAAATCCTCTTAAGTTGGTAACACTAACTCTAATAAACGACGTGTTTTACTGCGTTGTAATTCTCTTTACCACCATTCTTTTGTTCCAAACACGGAATTAAAGATCTAAGTTTACACAATGACCAGTGTTGCCAACTTAGTGAAGTGTTTAATAGAATTTAATTTAATGAACAAGCTTGTAATTTAGAGAAATTCGAAGATGAATTAAACGTATTTTCAACATGTTACAGGAAAGTTTACCGCCTTTTCCGCTTTCGGGGATGGTCAACAAACACGGCGGTAAGGTTAGGCTAACGTTCAAACTAGAAAGCGACCAATTGTGGCTAAGTACTAAAGATCGCACGGAAAAGTTGCCAATGGGATCGATAAAGAATATTGTCTCGGAACCTATAGTAGAACACGAAGAATATCACATAATGGTAGGCATTGTAGATAGTCTACACTGTTGTCAGATGGTCCATATTGTAAGGTTTCGAAATGGCTACTCATTGCAAACATTTTTATTTGAAATATGCTGTAGGACTAGCTTTGCCCCTCTGTGTCGTTTCCATTTGCCCTTTACCAAATGAGCAAATGCACCTCTTATACGGCAAAGAGTTAGGATGGACGTACATATGTCGCTACGGCACTACTAAAATTTCGTGAAGGTCGGCCTTCATGCTCTTTACAAACGTAAACGATTTTTTTAATTAAAAAGGTCGATATCATCGTAACTATCAACGCGATTAAGAAAATTAAATCAAATTTCCTTAATAAAAATAAATATACAGGGTGTTCTATAAAAAAAATTAACCTCGTTAAGTTGGAAATAGGACGTCAATTAGCATTGAGCAACTTGGATTTTCAAAATTTACTTATATTAATATTAAATGTACTAATAATGTTATTTCCGTAAAACACAGGGCTTACAATTGGGACCAACCGAAGCGTCCCGATATTGGATCTACTGGGTGCCGGCGCAATTCATTGAAGCGATAAAAAATGCCGTCCTTGGCACGTGGCAGATCTTCTAGATAGGCGCTTAACTCTTCAAAAAAGAAAACAAAACTTAAAACAAACTGCTGCAGTGTTCTTTTTTCGTCTGGATAAATGATAATTTTACTGTCTACTCAAAAAAAAAAAAAGAAAATGAAAATAGAATACGCAATCATATGATATAGAAATATAAAATAATTTACGTATAGTCATAGCTTGTGTTGTACAACAAAAATATCGCATATGGAAAACAACCGAAGCAAAAGGAAATTAAAAAAAAAATACACGACGCTCGCTAATGAAGAATTGTTTTACTTTTGATAATTTGATTTAATTTGATCTACTGCTTTCTTATTTTTTCCGTATTGGTATTACTCACTCACTCAAAGACACGCGTATTTTTAAGGAATTCAAGGTCAAGTATGAGGAAAAAATGAAGCAGAACACAATTTGCTCTTGCCGTTTTTGTATGTGTAAATTAAGATAATGTATAATACATACTTAAGATGGATTGAATGTTAATTTTTTTTCGGTTTTGTTTGTTCTATCTGGGATTTCGTCATGTTTCCGTTTCGCATTTTGTAATTTGTAAAACTTCAATACTGATTTAATAAAAAATAGTTTTCTACTATCAAAGACGTAACGTTGTGTTTTAATTTTACAATCCTTCTGTTTCAAGTTGAGAAGAGAATAAAAATGATTTAAAAAGGTAAGTCTAGATCACTTCGGATGTTATTGTACACTGCCGTTCAGAGAAGTTCGGTCGGTTGGTAAAAAACATGAAAAGGTTACAGAAACAAACGAAATTAAAAACAAAATGCAATTTTATTGTATGTACAGGTAAAAAAGACAAAAATAAATAAATAAAAAGTTATTCTGGCCTAATATAACATACTGAACGTTATATTTTTTTTTCATCGAAAAAACCTCCTTTGCTGTTAATCGCCGCTCGAACTATTCTTTCGGCATTATTTCGATAAGTTTCGTTAAAACGGGTTGTGGAATATTAATCCATCCATGTTGCAGAATATTCCGTAAATGTTCTTGTGAAGTCGGGCATATTTTTCGGATCCTCCTGTCCAGTTCATCCCACAACCACTCTATAGGGTTCAAATCTGGACTTTGTGGGGGCCATGTCATTACTTTCAGGGTGTGCTGTTCTTCTTGCTCCTTTAGATAGTTCTTCCACACTAACGCAGTGTGTTCTGGGTCATTGCCATGCATGAATGTAAAGTTACGGCCTATTATGCGCAATCCTCATGGCACTGCATGATTCTGGAGTATTGCAAAATAATTTTCCTTCCTCATTACACCCTGCACTCTGCATAAATCTCCCGTCCCAGCAAAGGGGAAACATATCTGGGGAACCGGCGATTTTTTGTCTCTTATAAAGGCTAAGCCTCTGATTTCTAGCCAGTTCCATCTGGTGTTCCCCAGAGGTCCAACCTGGAACCGCTTTTATTCGTGGTGTTAATTGATGATCTGGTTGAGCTGTTAAATTGTAAATGCTTACTTTTGCCGATGACATAAAATTGTTCTCATCAGTATCCTGCATGGATGACGCCGTTGCTCTCCAAAATAACATAAATTGTGTGCATGAATGGAGGGTCGCAAACAATTTACCTCTTAACATCTCGACACATGTTTATGACTACTCACTGGAGAATGAAATTCTGGCTTAGCCTGAAGTTGTGACTGATCTAGGTGTCATTTTTGATCCTAAGTTCCTCACATTACACGGCAGTTTCCAGAACAAATGAAATGCTAGGCTTCGCCTTGCGAAGTTCCAGGCATTTCCATAATAGCTCTACTATGGCACTTTGTTCAATTCTCTTGTAAGACCTGGGATTGAGTATTGCGCATTAGTTTGGAACCTGCTCACAGGATAAGGCTGGAGAATGTACAAAGGAAGTTCCTGAAGTATCTCTCCTTTCGGATTAGTGGAGTGTACCCAGAACGGGGTTACCCGCAGGATCAACTTTTACCCACCTTTGCTCCCTTTTAACTCGACGTTCCGTGCAAGGAACGTAATATTTACTGCCTCCAAATCCGAGCGGCTGCAGTTTCTGGTCCCAAGACAACATTTCTTTTTGTACGCTTAATTTGGAAGTTGTGCAAAAGAAAAAATGAAATACAAAAGAAGTAATTGTCCATTTTCCCAAATACCGTCCCTGGATGGACTTGCTTCCTGTCAGTAGAAGGACCTTTATTTTCGATAGGTGAATAAACCGAAGTCGCTAAATAAAAAGAAAATCCAAATTTGTCCTTTTCTTTCTTGTTTCGTACCACTTTTACCTAGCGACTGACTGAGCAACTAATAGAGGAAAGGGGCCAAAATGATCCCATTACCTTTATCTTTCTTGAGCAATTTATATGCTAATATCGCATACCACATCATTAAGATGGAATTTGCATTTCATTTCCAGGTGCGTGCAGATACGATAGATAATTTGTAATTTTAATACAACTACTTTTTCTATTCATGTATGTACATAATTAACAGAGTTGCAATTATATAACTCATTATACATTGTCGGTATTCAGTGTATATAACACTACACGTGTAATCATAGATATTTGCTGCAGTCTACGTGTTGCGTAGATAAAACGGATGAAATAGGATCCGTTTTGACGACGCGAACAGACAATTTTGATAAGGCGCCGCCACGATATTCTCGTATTTCGACACGTTTTATTGTACTCAGCACATAATTATCGTTTTTATTTATGTTTATGACGATCGACAACGTTAACTTACATTAATTCTATGATCTGTGATTTTTATTTAAAATTGTGTTAAAAAGTAACATTTTACGAAAGAAAAATCAATAAAATCTCAAAACTTTTATAATTAATAAATTAACAGAAAAGGAACATTGTCGCCAGGGCTATAATCTCCATTTACTCTATATACCTCTCTAAGCATTTCTCCAGCTTTTTTAAGCCCTACAAAAAGAAGGCTTTCGGAAGGACCTCTGTGAGATCGATGACTTCCTTGTTCGACGTTTGTCCACCGAGCGATTTTTTTCAAATTTGGAAATAAAAAGAAGTCCCTGGGGGCCGAATACGGTGGATGTTGTATTAATTCGAACTTCGATTCTATAATTTTGCAATGATGAAGAGGATCTTCATCTTTTCCAAAGAAGGATGTTCCTTCTCAATTTCTTCGCTCAACCGGTCCAATAACGAGTTATTGTTTGTCCTTTTTCCAAATAATCGCTGTAGATGATCCCAAAAAACTGAGGCCAACAAATTGCCGGCCGATTTCATCGTTTTCGCCTTCTTCGGATCCCGTGCGTCTTCAAAAACCCATTGTTTTGACCGTTCCCCTGCCTCCGGAATGTAACAGTGTATCCATGTACCGTCCATAATTATGTATCGACGGAGAAACTCGTCAAGATTGCGACGGAAAAGCGTCAAAAAACAGCCTCAGAGTCGACCACACGATTGCAGTGAGAGCAAACGCGGCACCCATCTTGCCGAGATTCTTTCCGCGCCCAATTTTTCGTGCAAAATTGTGCAGCTTGGGGGGTCGCCACTTCCTGGTCGTCCAGAACGATGTTCCTCTTTTCTGGACGTACGGCCACGTTTAAACCCGTTTACCCAATTGTAAACAGTTGCTAGCAATCTGATCTCTTTCGGTGTTAAGCCTTTTAAATATAAGTGTTTAATCACCGTTCGAAACTCACTTTTTTCCACGTTTCTACATAAACAAAAATTCTTTGCTTCAATCGACAATAAAAATGAAACACCCTGTATAAAATTTAGTAATGGTAAAAGATAAAAATTTAATGGCGAACCAGTTTGCAAAAAAGAGGAGATTTAAGTCGTTAACAGTCGCTCCGAAATCAAAAGAGAAAGTATGAGTCGCTGAAGCGACGAATGAGACTTTTACATTGTGTGCAACCGGGCGTTTAAATATTTTTAAAGTACGTCACCTATTGTCGCTAGACTTCCTGTCTTCGCGCATTGGAATAAAGCAACTTGCGGATACTTAAATATGTATTCGCCGCCATACAGGTACTTCCTTTTTTTATTCTTTCACTCGGAATTAACAGCTTTATACCTTTCGCGTGCGCGTAATTACATTTTGAATTATAAATGATGTAATCGACATCGATTGGGCGAGTCGAACGAGGTACATGTACAGGGTATTTCACGAATACGAGCTCTGTACACATCGTATCTTTTGGGGCAACTTACCCCTAAAGTTTAATGTTTTTACGTTGAAATTTTGCATCGCTCTTGCTGGAATTAAATATTTGAGAATGTCATGAAGATTAAGGTGTTTCCATACTTTATCGTTATCATTATTAAATTTTATACCGGGTGTTTAATTTTTATTGTCGATTTTTGTTTATGCAGAAACATGAAGAAAAAGTGAGTTTCGAGCGGCGATAAAGCACTTACATTTAAAAGGCTTAACACCGAAAGAGATCAAAGCTGAGTTGGATAAAGTTCATGGCACATTTGCCCCTTCGCTAGCAACTGTTTACAATTGGGTAAATGAGTTTAAACGTGGCCGTACATCCAAAAAAGGTGAACATCGTTCTGGACGTCCAAGAAATGGCGACCCCCCCGAAATGATTGACAAAATCCACGATATGGTTTTAAATGATCGACGAATCAAAGTACGCGAAATAGTTGAAGCCACAACGTTTTCAATTTTGCACGAAAAATTGGGCGTGCAAAAAATCTCAGCAAGATGGGTGCCGCGTTTCCTCTCAGTGGCGAATAACCGCAATCATGTGGCCAACTCTGAGATTGTTTTAAACGCTTTTCCGTCGCAATCTGGACGAGTTTCCCCGTCGATACATATGGACGAAATTTAGATACGCTTTACACTCCGGAAGCAAAGGAACAGCCAAAATAGTGGGTTTTTGAAGGCGAACGGGCTCCGAAGAAGGCGAAATCGACCGGCAAGGCGACGGCCTCGGTTTTTCGGGATGCACAAAAAGAAATCTCAATTTTCTTCAAATACGTATCTTCGTATTCCACAATTTTCAACGTTCGTTGCGATGGTTACGTTACATCACAACATTCTGTATATAGCAACATCTGTTTGTATCGACGATTCACGCGACTTGCGAACTTCGTATAAGGGACGCGGACCGCCGGTAGCCGAGAGGGCTGAGCAAGTACGGAAATACGAAATTACACACACGCACTTTGTGTTGTCGGCTTGCCGGTCCGAAAACTCCGAAGCAGAAGGTGAAAGAAGAAGACGAAAAAAAGAACTCCTAAGCGCGACCGCCGTCGCGAGCAGATGGCGTATTTTTACATTACGCGCGCAACCCGTTCCTTCGACTTCCAATCAACTCCGATTGGACTTTTAGTTAGACGGGTTTAGTTTACCTTGAACGTTACGAGTAGTGTTACACGTGCATCTATTTGTGCGGGGTTCTCGCTCGTCTTAGTGTTCAGTGTGTACGTTGCTTGGTTCGTACGGCTTTGTTTATAGGACTTCTCCTCGCTTTTGTGTGCGTGTGTTTGTTGTGTTCTTTTTTTTTTTTAACGGGGAATTAGCGATTAACATCGGGATTACACCTGTTAAGTCCAAGTTATCCTTTTCAATTCGATGCGATTTATAGAAAGGTAAGTTGACGACGAGGTATATTGTTGTTTTTTTTTAATAATCACCAGAAACAC
>LR736870.1:7511379-7527662 GCA_902654985.2 Oryctes borbonicus
TTTTATTTTTTACCTTAAATTCGTAATTTTCCAGTGGTTTTTTTTTTCTGGGATTTTAGATCTTTGGTAAAGAAAACAAAAAGGTCCTTTTCCTTGAACTTCGTAGAATAATTTTAATTGTTCGCAATCTACAACTCTTCTTCTCTTGTTAAAAGTTTAGTTTTATTGAATATCACTTTTTTTTATTTTCTTTTCTCATTAATTAAAGTAAAGCAACAAAAGCAAAAAGAGCTGACAGGTAAAAATATGGTCTTTTTTAAATTAACGAGAAAATAAAATGAAATAAAAAAGTGACAAAGCAAAAAAGAAAGTAATTTGCTAACAATTAAAATTATTATAGGCATACTTGAGAATGTCGACGAAAATGGGACGACGAAACCGGCCGTTTAATTTTACAATAAAGGTTTTTTGTGAGAAAAAAAGGACCATTTTCATTCCAATTTAACAATTTAATAATTAATTATAATAAATCTAAAGCAAACAAAGATAACTGAGGAATCTTTTCGATAACATCTTATTTGTACAGTAGCGTGCTTGCACTAAAACCTGCCCATTTCACCGGATTTTAAAGTAACAAGCATAAATACCTCAAATTCGTAGTAAACAGCAATAACTTTCGCCCAATCACGACAGGTTAAATAGAACTTTATCAGCGATGTAGTAGGCAAGTAGACGACCCGAAAAGCAAGGCTATCCGCCGTAATTTCACCTCCTGCACGAAATCGTTCGACGTGGGCAATTCTAGCTTATTATACGGTAACGTTTAGGTGGAACGGACCATTTATTGTGTTTAATCTTAATTTTATTCCGTGTTTTTGATCGCCTACGGTGACGGGAAGGAAAAATTAGCACAAACACGTGGGGGTATATAGTGACACATCATCCTCATCCACGGCCGATTACCCAATTTAATCGTTTTGCTCGCGGCCTCCGGCGAAGAAATGTCATTAGAAGATGGATGCTTATGATGAACTCGTTACGTATTCTTTTTATTGGCGAAAATGTTTTATTATACAAGGGTGTATTTGAAAGGGAACTTACACTACCCGACAAAAACTTAGACGCGGTAAAATGTTTTACGGGTTTTAAGGGTTACAACATTTCTTTGCGAAACTAGCAAGATATCTAATTAAGTTTTTATTCGTAAAAGTAAAATAAACTTAAAAATATCTCCTGCAGTAATATACGAACGTGTGTTGGTGTGCATCTGTCGTTTTTGCGCGAAAGTTTTAAGAAAATTTACTTCAAAATGGCACGCGGCAAGCCTATCAGTGTAGAAAAACGTTCACGCATTATTACGCTGTTTGAAGAAGGATATTCGGGGCGACAAATTGCTGAAAAAATAAATATGAGAAGTTCAACAATAAATGACATCATAAAGCGATATCGGACAACTGGAACTATAGAAAATCGTGTTCGTCCCGGAGCATCTAGGAAAACAACAAAAGCTGAAGATTTGAGAATTGTATTATTAAACAAACGCAATAGAAAATTAACAGCGCCACAAATAGCAGCCGAAGTCAATCGCGGCCGTGAAGAACAAGTTCCGGCGAGTACGGTAAAACGTCGACTTCAACGAGCCGACCTTCATGGACGCATTGCCATTCGAAAACCCTTATTACGTTGGGGCAACAGAGTAAAACGGCTACATTAGGCCCGTTCTCATCTAGATTGATCGTTAGATGATTGGAAACACGTGCTTTGGAGTGACGAATCAAAGTTTGAGGTTTTTGGGCAAAATCGACGAGTTCATGTCCGAAGATCTAAAACCGAAAAAGGGATCCCGGACTGCATTGTGCCTACAGTGAAGCAAGGGCGTAGTTCTGTGTTAGTGTGGGGATGTTTCTCCTTCGCTGGGACGGGAGATTTATGCAGAGTGCAGGGTGTAACGAGGAAGGAAAATTATTTTGCAATACTCCAGAATCATGCAGTGCCATCAGGATTGCGTATGATAGGCCGTAACTTTACATTCATTCATGACAACGACCCAAAACACGCTGCGTTAGTGTGTAAGAACTATCTAAAGGAGCAAGAAGAACAGCACACCCTGAAAGTAATGACGTGGCCCCACACAAAGCCCAGATTTGAACCCGATAGAGTTGTTGTGGGATGAACTAGACAGGAGGATCCGAAAAATATGCCCAACTTCACAAGAACATTTACGGAATATTCTGCAACATGAACGGATTAATATTCCACGATCCGTTTTAACAAAACTTATCGAAAGAATGCTTAGAATAGTTCGAGCGGTGACTAACAGCAAAGGAGGTTTTTTCGATGAAAAAAAAATACAATGTTCGGTATGTTATATTAGGCCAGAATAACTTTTTATTTATTTATTTTTGTCTTTTTCACCTGTACATACAATAAAATTGCATTTTGTTTTTAGTTTCGTTTGTTTCTGTAACCTTTTCATGTTTTTTACCAACCGACCGAGCTTCTCTGAACGGCAGTGTACATTGGAATTTCTAAATTGATCTGTGACGACAGCACGATCTTCTAATGCCGCTTTGATGGATAACATATTTAAATATAAATAATCTACCGTTAGAATACCGCAGTATCTTGGGTTGGCGTTTAACCTAGTTTCGGGAAACAAGTGCATCATATTATTGGTTGCTATCGGTGTTCCTAACGGCCCGCGTCTGAAATGAAGTAAAAGTTGTACGTACACATGCTGGTACATGTGTGCATCTTATCCCAAGAGTATTTGTTTATATTTGGTGGCCCCGTTAGTCTCGTTGTTATATAATCCGTTTCAACGAAAAAATCTGTGCCGTATATACGACCCTTTCACTATACAACAACATTATATTAAACAAGAAAACGTTTTATTTACCGAATATTTGAGATTTTCTTGTAGATAATATGAATAAATAAAATGTTTATTTTGCCTGAAATTAATTCGAATTTCAAGTGGAAAGATAGCAGATAGCGGTGATTAAATATTTGTTTTTGAAAAAAAAAAAAAAAAAACGGGTGATGAGGTAAAAGTGAAAAAGAATTTAAGAATTTAAACAAGATTATATCTGAAATGATTGAAAAAATTCACGATATATGGTAATGAGTGTGTCCACTTCCAAGAAATGTTCGGCGATGTGAAAGCATACCAGAGCCCAGTGAATTTTTCGTAGCCAATCGGCGACAAAGAAGTCCAAGAGCCACTTTATCGCCCAACAGGATCATGGGCACAATCCAGCATCATCCACGTTGATTATCTTGAAATAGCGAGTATTACGCCAGCATATTGGATCGTTTCAACAATGATGCGAAAGAAAAACGTTTTGCGCATTTGGCGAAGGAAGCATTCTGTTTCGAATATGAAAAGATGGCTCGACGGAAAAAGATGAAGTGGAAATTTTACACATAAAAATGATTTTTTCTTTCCCAATTTTTCCAACGTGGATTACCAAATTCACAATGGTAAGGAGGCAATCCCAAAATAGTTTTACCGTTACTTTGACCATTACATCAGTTACAAGATAATCGGATCTTTATCGATACGAATCAAATAAAGAAGTTTAGATTTCAATCAAGCCTGCTTGTCTTTCTCGATGTTGTGGGTATTTTTTTCTGTTTTATGGCTATCGTACGAAGCGTTATCCATAACAATAGCAGTCGTCTCTAGTAGCACTTCATGCTATCAAACAATTCTTAGAAAACAAAAACATTCATTTCCTCATGTTTTGTTACTGTAACCGCCTGACAACGGAACATTCCTTGAAGAGAACAGGGGTTGCATAGCACTTGTTAAAAATCCAACAAATCATCGGCATAAAGTACAGTTTCGTTTTTGGAAACTTAAGAAATGGGCATGTTTCCATTTTTTTTTATATCCGCATTATAAAACTTAGTAAACGTGCCTGTTGAAGTGGTCCACCCCCCACCTCCAAATGGCACACGTGAAACCATGCTTCTTTCAAGCTATCTTTGTCACTAAGACGTGGCTTTTTTGGTGCTTTAAGTAACAAAAACGTAGCTTTAACTCGGCAACCAACAGGTATATGAACTAATTGCAAAAAGTCTAATTACTTATAACAACGCGAACTAAAACTAACATCAATTAATTTACAGGAAAAAAATGCTTTTTATTAATTTTTAGCAGTGTTTTTTTTATTAGAGGACCGCTTCACTGGAGCAGCAGTTTAGATACCAAATTTTTAAGCAAAGCATACATCAAAATTAGTCAAAAATGTTGTTCCATTTTCCGGTCTTCGAGTATGCCATAAAACAATTTTAAAGCGCCAAATTCAATCTAATAAACGTATTACTTTGTTTATTTCTTCCATATTATTATCACATTTTTTTTTTTGTTTCAGATCCTAAGAAAACTGTAAACAACGAAGTACATCTATCCTAACCATTACCAAAACATCGAAGTCACCAAGGAATTTCTACAAAATTTGCATTAAATAATTTCGATCATTTTCATATGTAACGACTCCAGATGTTCAAACAGAAAAATGGAGAATATTCAAACAAGTTGGAAAGCAAGCGTAGCGAAAACAAAAGACAAAAACAATAGAGAATAATTCGCCTAGCGTAAAAAAAAAAAACGAATGCCATGCGATCTAGAGTACTTTCACGCTTCTCAAGTATAACTGTCGTCCCACTTTTGAATACTAATGAGCCTACTCAGACCGGGAGATGATCTCTAAGGATCCTCAGAGCGAATCTTAAAGGTGTTTATTTTTAAAACGAGCGAACGCGGGGGTCTTTCGGGAATAAAATTAGAAAAAAAATAGACACCGGAGAGTTTTTTGTTTTTCTTCTGCCGTCATTCTCGAGAGCGTTACGACGTTGATGCGCGATCTGGACGCTTATCACCGCCCTTTACCTTCTTTCGGCGTCAACAGCGATCGACATAACGCGTCGTCACCATGCGGAAGAATGGCAGCAGACTGGGACCAAATGTTCACTCGATCATTGGCGCGGCAGCCTGCCTGCAGATCTCTGCAAGATCTGCAAGTGATCTATTACGGATTGAGCGGTTTGGAGGCGCTGCAAACGTTGCGAGATTCGTCGCTGAGGTCGCTCTGCAAAGTGGTCCGGTATGAGAAGCATCACGCCAACGATGTCCTCTATTAGTGAGTATATTATTTGGTTACTGTTGCACGAAGAGAAATCTCTTAGAAATTTTTATCGAAATAAAGAGGATGTGAATATTAAGCATAAATAAAAAATCACGATTAAAAATTTTAATTATCGTGAATTTCTCTTGGACGGACACCAGCGGGACGATAAAAATATGTTCGTTCAAAGAAGGTGTCCTTCCAACAGAAAACTGGATAAAACTCGATATCTTCAAATAGGGTTGGAATAAAGTTTGGAACCAAGTAAGTATCGTCAAAAAGGAAACGATGATGTTGATGAAATTTTGCAGGTAAGTGCAATAACGCATAATGCAACTGGTTGTGGCATCTGAATGGCAAAATGTTTCTTCTTTCAATGTCCATCTTCCGGTCGAAATTTTGCAATTAATCTCACATGATGTCGGTCATCATCCAACATTTCGCATTCGATTTCTGGGTCACAGATAGTTTATCCGAATTAATATTTTTAAAGGATCTTGGCTTAGCCGCCTCACCGATAATCAGTAGCTTATCCTTATATCTTTTTTGGATAGCTTTCCGCCAACACATTCTTGTTTTTTTTAAGTAATTGTTTTATTTGGCAAAACTCTAAAAAAAAGCCTGTCCTTGTTTCCATTCAACGTTGTCTCGGTAAGTAGTCTTGTATTAAAGAAAGAAGTTTTTCCAAGAATGAAGATACATTTTCGTGACTGACAGGAGCATGCTCTTCGAATATTGCTTCGGAACTTATGTTAAGAAGAAAAATAGCAGCTAGCGTCTTGAAGCCATGAATTCACAGGTAGGGCCCGGTAGAGAAAATTTTCGATGGTGAATAGCAACTGGATGAACACGTAATTTTTATTTTGAGAATTGGAATCGTCCAAAAATTATTAAAGAAGTGATGATTTCATTTTGCCCTTTAGCTACTGCTATCTCGTCATAAACTTCTTTTTGAGCTGTTTATTTTATCAATACGTCAGCGCTTGGAGCTACTCGAAGTGGCATATTTTATTGGAAGTCAAATGCGAGCATCTCAACAGAAGAATATTCATGAATTAACTGGGTCTTTACGCTCAAATCCTTACGGTTTGGCCTTTCTTTCCTCTTCGTCATTAGTCGATTTTATTTTTTTCAATAACATATCTTTGAGTACTTTGAGCGGGCCTCCGACTTAGGTTTGTTGAAATACAGTTCTTCGAAAAACATTCGTTGCTTTGTTTTCTTGCAGCAAAAATGCATTTTTCCATCTACAGCTGTAGCACAGGAGCTTTTTAGATAATTTTGCCACCCTCTGATGGTGACTCTAGTGTGATTTCTTATCAAAAAAAAATCAATAAAAAAGAACTATACGAATAACCCATTTGCTGAGGAATCATTTCTCCTTTTTCTCCTTTTTTCAGCTTTTTTTTTCAGATTTCAGCTGGTAAAAAGATTCTCGCAGTTTATGTCTAATCTCCGCAGTTACTTTTACAAAACATTTAAACTACAGGAATACAACTTTTGTTCTTTGTTTGCAGGCATAACGTGTGTGTTTTTTTTTTTACTTTTGTGGAGATTCACGTCATGTTAAACTTCGTCAACATCAGATCCTAATTCCGACGTCGAAACAATAAAATCCTCATCATTATCGGTATTTGCACGTTCAAACGGTTCTTCTACCGAAAACATCTCCGTATATCTAACTCATTTTCCTAAAATAGTGGAGCCACACGATTCTTGCACTGGGCCCCTGAATTGTTCTTTGAGGCACTTTTTCATCTCGTGCCATACATCTTCGATGGCATTTAAATCCGGGTTACTTGAGGCTAAGACAAAACATTTGACCATGACGGTTGAACGCGCAGTCTTACTCGAGGCATCATCCTCTTGCAAAATTTCTCGATATTTTACAACATTTCACGCAACGCAAAGTACTTTACGTAGATACATAAAAACCACATATCGATTATCCTCTACCATTTCCGCATCTTACAGGCTTCCTAATACTTCACTTCGTCCGTTTTTAGTTCGAGTACTTAGGCTTCGTTTTGTGTTGTATATCTTCGTCGCAGTTCGCTTAAGTAAATCAAATTGCGAATTGTCAGTTATAAGCTGCTAGAAGTATCAGTTTTCCGATTTCTAAACACGCAGATTCTCGATTCTAAACGAGATTATGTGCAGTAGAAGAAAAGGCTACCACTTCACAAACCTGTCCTCTGGTATTGGCGTATAATTAATTTAATTTTTTTTTTTTTCGTTTACGAAGTGTACAGGTAGGTTAACGTATAAGAAAGATAAAATTTATTGACTGTTTAACGGTACACTGCATACATGAATGTTACTAAACGGTGCCGGATGTGAAGATTCTCCATGCGCCTCGTTAATATGCGAAAGAAATAAAGAATAATGGAAAAGAGAAGGATTCAGATAGGATGTGTTCGATGGAGGTTTCGAATTTGAAATATAAATTATCGTAAATTAATCTCCCGATATTTCTAGGTTAGAGGTTGGTGTTTTTGCTTGAAGTTTTTTGAGGGCGGCGAGGAAGTTTATATTAAGTGTTCTTAAGAAGTCGGATAAATTCTCTTTTTTTTTCTTGGCCAATGGTTAAGGAAATGATACGATGTCTTGAAGATGGTGGCCACAAAGTTTAATAGAAAGCTTAGAAAGGACATTTTTTTTCCTTTTAATGTTCCGCCCAAATAGTGTTTGTTGCCTTTCTCAAAATTCTATTTAAAAAATGTTTTTCTAGAAAAAAAAAATATATTGTAAGGCTTCCGCGGCTTATCAATGAAATTGGTAAAACTGGCAATTCGATTTCACGGCAAAATGCTGCGATCTGGCGGCTTCGAGGAAAATTATGATTTCGTACAATGTAACATCCAAGAAAACAACTTACGAACGCAAATAATCGGATAGATGAAAGTTGCATCTAATAATTGGTGACGTGTTTAATAAATAAATAAGGAATTAAATGAATTCAAGAAATGTTGAATAATAATTAGCAATAATTCGGTGTTTTTGATTTCTTTTAAAATTTTTCCAAGACAACGTCGGTTCAAGTATTTAACAAATTATTTGCAATTCCAATCCTGGAACAAATTTGAGTGTCCCTAAAAGAACCTTTTATTAGAATTTCGTTTTATAAAGTCACGCCAAACAAATACAGGTTTGCATAAATAACTTGTCTATGAAAACAGACACAAAAGCAAAATTATTGTACAATTGCTTGCTGCAACAAGAAACGTTCCGTCTAAATTAGTGTAGTTTGGGTTTCAATATTCATAAACAATGTGTTACGGAGATTTAACTACTTTCATAAAAACGCGCGACGAGAAATTTCGGAACGCGCCTGAGAAACGAAATTGTTTATCAATGTTTCTAAATTTCTTTTGATATTTATCGCTAAACATAGAAACAAGCAAAATAAACAATAAAGAGAACATAACACATCAGAAAATGTCTAGAAACAATAATGCCAAGACAGCTTCCTTAGGCAAACGCAACAAAAGGAGAGAAAAAAAAATTACACTAACTCGCGAACGTGATTCTGCCTACCCGGCGTCATCGGCGTGGCTTTTTCTCTCCTTTTGTTGCGTTTGCCGTGAATTATTCCATCAATACCACGAGGAAGCTATCTTAGCATTATTTTTTTAATAAAGAACATTCAGAAAATAGTTCCGGGAACAAGCAACAAAAACAGGATATTCCTGCGTGTTTGCTTTCGATGTGGACCTACATAGCTCAATGTAATGTTGCTAAATTGTTCCCTTTCTTAATAACGGCAACGTGTGGAGCAAAATATATCTTAAAGAGGATCTTTCTTTTCCTTAAAAAATACTCAAACCCGTTAAAATTCCTGAAAAATTAACATCTCTGATTCGAAGTAAACGCCTTTTGCACCTCAACAGGAAACACGTTGATATGATAACGAGAAACCTGGTAACATTCTTCGTCAAATCCAAAGCTTTTTCTAAATAAGCTGTGGTGTAGCAAGAGTTGCCAATTAATTTTGCGCAGATTCGTCTTTGCAACGTTTACAAATTTTTATTGCGCTAAATTTTATATAAACGTTTAAACACGCCACATATACTTCTGTATTCATAATATTTACATTTATTATTAACGGTAATAAATGCTAAATCTTGCAATTTAGAACCTTGACATTGCCGCCGCATACCGGCGCCCATGTTAATCTAAATCTGCGTGTTAAAGCACCATTCTTTGGGGCAATAATGAGGATACGAGGATTCAATTAAATCAATCTATTTCATATTGACCTTTTAATTTCACGATTACGTATGTCTCAAAGCCACGAAAAATTATGCATATTTCAAGCAGCGATGTTCTAAGAACATCTACGGATGGCGTCGGAGTCGGAGCACTAAACGGTGACTGTGATAAACCCTGGTATTGGGTAAACAAAACGATTTTTCTCTCGTACGGTTGACAATGGGAATCCACGTATTTCCGAAACAATTGTTCCGAATTAATTAAATAATTTATATGGTGGGGAGTACGACGATTTTCTAGTGTTTGAGTGCACTAAACAGCAAGATTAAAACAACGATATTGTTGAATACATTTCAGTCTAAGAATTGTTAAATTGGGCTCTAGGATGGTGCTACAAATAAACGTATTTTTAAGGGGCTTTTAAAACTGATCTTTAAACACAAAAACGAGTAATTTTAAACAACAAAAAGCAATGTAAAATGAGCTATAAATAATCGAAAATTGTAGCTAAAATGAACAAAGCTGAAATCATAGCATTGCAGCGATTTCAACCTTCACCCACAGTTAATTATGAAAGGGGCAGATATACGTCACTTTCTACTAGAGGCTACGAAAATTACCAAAACAAGAATTTTGGCACTCGGTGTGAACAAAATGTTTTTACAAAAAATAAATGAAAGAAATCTGTGTCGTAACACGTAATTTCTCTGTCACATAAATATAGAGTTTAATTTCTTTTCCGTTTACGTGTTATTAATCCCGCATTGTCACGCCATTCCACTTACTTTCACCAAATCCTGCTTGTTTCCTCTTTATTAATCGTTTGTGTTATGGCGTTGATATCCTCCGACAATGATGCTAAGTAATTCTAGGCGTTTCAACATCTAAAATTCTTTTTTATTATTTATTATTTTTGCATGTTGTAGCAAGATTCACGTGGTTAGCAACCTGAAAATATTTCATACGCGTCATTCTTGTTTCTTCTTTGTGACTTCGCGTTGAATTCCATGTTCATGTACCGTGGAGGTCTGCAGACTTATTAAATAATGGCTATTTTCGGCAGGGGAATAATTTCGCTCATATGACGTGCGATCTTTGTGTTATTAACTTTCTAAAGTGGTTAAAAGAAAGATTTTATTCGTTTATTGGCTCTACATCAGATACAGATATTTACATAATATAATTACAATGTATAATGTATGCGCACTCTTGTTTGTTATAAATAATTTATTTATTTAAAGTATCATAATGCTACGTTATTTTCTCTCGTTGTTGTTAATAAAAAAAGGAAGTTATATAACAATTAAGAGTGACGTAGATATTTTACTTGGTAATCTAAGGCGTTTTTTATATATATATATGAGCGTACCTTCCAGTCTGTGAGTAGACGTTGCATTATTATCTTTATTTTTAATCTACGTAAGATTAATATTAACAATTATTCTCGCACAATTAAATTATTTCACAAATGTTATGAATACTGGATGTGCATTTCGCCTTGCATTAGACACGTCTAGCTGCAAAGACGAATCTGCACAAAATTAGTTGGAAACTTGGCAACAATGTTATCAAGTTTGTGTTTATTTCAAACTTGACTTAAACAACTGAGGCGCAAAAGGCGTCTTCCTTCCATTCAGTGATGCCAATTTTTGGCGATTTTAACGGGTTTGAGGGTTTCTTTAAGGAAAAGAAGGATTCATGGGATTTTGTCCTTTCAGCCCTTATCAAGAAGGGCAACAATTTTACAAGACAAAGTAGCATTAAGTTATGTCCACACCGAAAGCAAACATTGTGTTTACGTTGCTTGTTCCTGGAACTTTTTTCTGAACGTTTCTGAAATTTTATTGTTTATGTTGCTTGTTTCCATATTTAGCGGTAAATATCAAAAGAAATTCGTAAACATTTTTTGTTTTTCAAACTCGGTTTGGACACGTTATAACTTGTTTCCGAAAATTTTGTGTCGTGCTTTCATAAAATCGTTGCACGTACTGCGGATTGACGACGGCATCTATCATTTAGCATGGAGGCCCATACTAAACCTGTAGAAACAAGTGCGCTTCACGAAATTAGCAGAGATTAGACAGACTCGTGTTTTGTCGACTCTCGGGGAAATCGGTAGGCAACTTGAGTCTATCTAGTCTCTGCTAATTTCGTGAAGCGTGAACTCGTTCCTGCAGGCTTAGCCCGTACACAGTCGTGCGCCCCTCACTCAAGCCAGACCCTCTCCGCCCTTCACGTGAGTCGGAGTGTTTCATCTTTAGCTTTATCACGTTGATAATTTCTAATTCAAAAATATTCTCTTGTTTGGCTGTCGTTTCTTTCGTATTTTGGATGTTTATTTGAGCATCCTTCCGAAACAGACCTTACGACAAACTGATACTACTTTTTTTTTTATTTTTCATATTCGTTTCAGAGTTGGGACTCCATTATTCAATAATTCGCATTTTCTACTATTATCCCCTTCGTACTGACACTGAATTTGGTAATATGGAAAAGTTTTTTTCGCATAATAATAGCGATAACTTAACCTGTTGTTGTGCCAAATTAACTAGTCTAATACTTCTTGAAAAAATTCCAAACAATAACATAGCTTAATATTAATAAACAACAAAATAAATTAATTTTATTTCACGCGTCTTTTGTACCAACTAACATCGCACCGACATGTTTCTACATGAACATAACCACCTTTAGTATTAAAATAAATGATATAAGAATGAAGAACACGTTAAAATTGCTCGAAAACAATTGAAGGAAAATCGCCCGGCAACAAATAGACGAAAGGAAACTTGCCCAAAAAGATAGTTATCCGAAAAGAAATTCCAGCGAATTACAGTTGGCCGAAATTAACATTTTCCGAACTTTCCTTCACACCTTTTCCAGGCTTAGGACTGGCAGATTAAATCGTTTAAAGGCAACTATCCCTTCGGTCAATTATTTTCGGGCAATTTTCCTTCAGACTTACGGATGGAATTTTTTGTGCTTGAGTGTATACGGATTTTCAAATACCGTATCTGGTTGATGCGAAAAGTTCTCTAGATCTTAGGGGCAGTAAAATTGAAGGTCTGTCATTATTATTTGTTACTTTGCTGTTCATTTCACTAAATCCTGATTTCTCTTACAGTACTGGCGAGCTATCAACATGTTGGTATATCCTACTATCAGGATCCGTTTTCATAGATGGTTCTATGTTTTTACCTCGATCGAGGTAAGTATTTTTTATTTTAAAATACGAGAGTTTGGGAACGCATTGTATATGCTTGTAAATAATGTTTTTAGTGGGTTCAAAAAAAAAAGCGTTTCCAACCGTGCAGGTAAGTTAGCGTCATCGAAAAAACGACGACAGGTAATCGTGGAATTATTTCAAAGCATAACGACCTTCCTGAAAATGAGTCATCGTACATCAAAGTCGGGACAAAGTGTCTGTTTTTTTTGTTATGTTACATATCCTTTAGCTATCATTCTTTATTGCACCGATAATCTTAGATCTGACTCATCGGTAGCTTATGCTGTCCAACCCGCACCGGTGTATTATTGGTTGCATAACCTACGTGAATTTGAAGTTCTGCAAGTTTGTTTTATTTCTCCATAAATGTTAGTCCTTCTTTTATTTATTTATTTATTTATTTATTTATTTATTATAAGTTCCTTATGATTGCTTTGAATTTTTTTAAGTTTTGCAATAATTTAGCGAATTATTACCTTTTATATTAATGGTGTAGAAAATAATGATTTCCTGTATGTATTGTATTCCTGCAACGTATTTAATATTTAATGTCGCAGAGAAAACCGTTAGCTTCAATAGTAATTATCTGCAATTATATAAGCAGAAAAAGTTATTCTAATGATCTTTAATTATTATCTGATTGCAAATTATCTGTGCGGCAATTAAATGCCTCCGAAGAACATGTTTTTGCAAGCTGTAGATTAGAAAGTATTTCGTTGAATATTGTTTGTTTTATTGAAGATTAAAAACACTCCGTTTCAAATGAAGACTGAAGAAAGTACCTTTTTTGAACTATCTAATTTGAAATGGAAAAATTTTCAAACATTATTCACTGAGATACTTGTATTATTTGCTAATCTTAGCCAACTGTACACAAAATTACAATTATATAGCCTCATAAGTTAAATTAACGAGTTAATTTTTTTTACAACAGCTTCAAGAAGGTTTGAAAGTGTAGCAGCACTTACAAAAAAAAACTGTTTGGGTGTTCCAACCAAAACCAACAAAAGTTGTTCGTCCACGAAACTTTTTTTCCCGTAAAACTGGGTTTGTTGTTGCCGTTCTTCTTGAGAATCTAAAAACAGTAAATGCTGATTGGTATGCAACAATTTGCCTCAAGTCTTCGATGAAATCATAAAAAAGAAAAGACGTCGGAGCATCATGCTTCACCACAACGCCAGCTCTCACACAACACATCAAACAGTTGACTATTTCATGGAGAGTAATATCCAATTAGTGACTCATTGTCCGTATTCGCCTGAGTTATCACCTAATGACTTCTTCCTGTTTCCTTTTGTCGAAAACAAATTGCGTAGTGAGCGGTTTTCGACAGTGGAAGAGGCGCTGAAGGATTTAAAAGGCATGTTTCTGAGACACCCACTCCAGATTGGAATAAATGGTTCGACAACTTTTTCTTTCTTCGAATGCAAAAGTGCTTAAAACTTAAGATAAGGTGTTTTTTTTTCCGAAATTTTTGGGATTCCCCTCGTACAAAAACTGAAAAAGAAAAAAATTGAATTAATGTCTCATCAGCCGCATTCATCTGTTTTATTGCCTAACGATTTCCTTTCGTTCTCGTTGTTGTTATCAAACAAAAGCTGCGTGAACAGCGATTTTTATCGTTTCAGGTTCAAGGTTCAAGTTGCAGAAGCCTTCAAAAACCATGTTTTGGAGATACCACTGTGAGATTGGAAAAAACGTTGCGAAAGTTGGTTCGAACACGTGTAACGTTGTATAAACCTTAATGGCGAATATTTTGAAAAACAATAAAAAGATTTGTACAACATTTTTTGTTTTTGTAAAAACTTATTTACCGTGGCGTAACCACGGTAAATAAATCAGTAATTGAGGCCAATTGTCTTTTTTCTATATTTACCATAATGTTAGTTTTATTGTTTTTTTAGTGTTTTGTTAAAAAAATGCTAGTTCTTATTCTTTTTTTTTCTTTTTCCTTTTTTTTATAAACTAACCCTAAACTAAACCAAAAATTAACAACGAAATTAATAAATTTAAATAAAACTCAATAAATTAAGCAATCGTAAACAACAGGTAAAAATAAAAGAAAAATACTAACGAGAACGAAGGACGGGTCTGTGAAATTGGCTCCTGCATTTTCATTTTTTTTTTAATTTGAAAAAATCCACGTCTTGTGCCCGTTTTGTACTGATTTGTACCGTAAAAATTTTATTTTGTGCTCGCCTTCTTCCCTAGATAATTAAGAAACAAGATATACGGGATTGAGGAGTGCTCGGACATTTATTTACAGCCACCGCACCAATTCTTCGATTTTTGAAAACTTGAAGATTAAAGATTTAAAGATTTTGTGTTGTGCTCACACTATTTTCGAGATATTTGAAAATGAGGGCTGGTAGGCACCCTTATTCAATAGCCAGCACAAATCACCATAAAACAATTGAAAAAACTGAAAAATTAGTGCGGGTACTATTGAATAAGGGACCGTACCAGCCCTCATTCTCAAATATCCTGAAACCGGCGCGAGCACAAAACGAAATCTTTCCGGCATGACGAGCACAAAACGTTGCTAATATCAACTTTTCAACAATCAAAGAATCGGTGCGGTGGCTGCCAAATATCTGAAAAACAAGTGAAAGTACGGAAACCTGGATGAAGTTGGCTTCCGTTTTTCAATCTCGAATATCTCGAGAACGGGATGAGCACAAAACGAAATCTTTCCGGCATGAGGAGCACAAAACGTTGCTAATATCAAATTTTCAACAATCAAAGAATTGGTGGGGTGGCCGCCAAATATCTGAAAAACAAGTGAAAGTGCGGAACCTGGATGAAGTTGGCTGCTGTTTTTCAATCTCGAATATCTCGAAAACGGTGCGAGCACAAAACGAAATCTTTCCGGCATGACGAGCACAAAACGTTGCTAATATCAAATTTTGAACAATCAAAGAATTGGTGCGGTCGCTGCCAAATATCTGAAAAACAAGTGAAAGTAGGGAACCTGGATGAAGTTGGCTTCCATTTTTCAATCTCGAACATCTCGAGAACGGGATGAGCACAAAAGAAAATGTTTATGGCACAAATCAGCGCAAAACGGGGACGTTTTCAAATTTTAAAAAATCGAAAAAGCGAGGGTGCCAACTTCACGGACCCACGAAGAACGAAAATAGGAATTAAATCACGATAAATAATACAATTTTCGAATTGTGAATTCTTTATATAGGAAGAAAATAGCAAGAATTTACGACAGCATTGCATAACTAACTCCTAATTATCTCTTCCATTCTCCTGAAGCTAATTTTGATATTACGTTTCATCGAAATCTCTCTCGCACAGGCATGAATGAAGGAAGGCGAAGAGAAAGGAAATGCTTGTCGCGGAGCGTAAAGATTACATCCGTTCGGAAACGATCGTGCTTGTTCGTCGTCTTATCAACTCAATTTCCGCCTGGGATTCCTGCGATTATCTTACGCTCGATAAGATACACCGCGTAATCTTATTTATTCATCCCTTTCCCTTTTCCTATAATTATCCTTCTTCCTTTCGATTTATCAGGATTTTTGTTTATACGATAGTTCGTTCGCTTGCCGCCGTTACCTGCCATAGTTTCCTCCAGGTGGCGTTGGACGCGCGTTGTTTTGAGTAGCTGGTAGGCGAAGTTGGGGAAGTTCATTCGAAGATAGAGGTTAGCAAAGGCGGTGTATGAATTACACCTTTACACGTATTTTTCGTGTTGGGAAAGTTCTTTTTTTATGACGGAACGGATCCTCGAAAATTCTCGTACGAATCGCGGATTATATTCG
>LR736870.1:7527672-7538950 GCA_902654985.2 Oryctes borbonicus
ACGGAGAATGCCAAACATTAACTGAAAATTGGCGCTTCGTACGGTCTGGCGTCTTAGGAGATAACTTCGTATGAAAATAATTTTTTTTTTAGATTACCAAATGATAGGTGTTAGATATCATTATCATAATTTTCAATGAATCTCTCTTATTTGACGACTAAATTTATTCTAAACAGGAAGATTGTGATTAACATATTCACACCCTACTTGTTTGAATTTACGTTAGGTGAAAAGGAGTCTCATTGTTTGAAGAATAAAAGGTCTAAAAAGTAGCGGAAGTTCCAGATATACCGTCTGTGCATATAATTGTCTGCTTTAAGGCCTTAATCTTGTCAATTCATTCTCTGTATAGTTGGTGATAATATAATAAAATCCGTGGAATATTTCAACTATTGACTTTTCGATGTTTTTATAATTATTTAAACTTTCGAACTGGATAATCTTACGAAGGTAGTTTGAAAAGTTCTATTTCTCAACGTAGTCACCTTATAAGTTTATACACTTCTCTCAGCGATGCTTTCATCTCTTTAATCCGGCCAAATAGTAGTTGGTATCTTTTTCTGCAAAATTGGCAATTTTCTTTGCTAAACCCACATAAATGTTCCGGTAATTTGGCTTTATTCAACTCGAAAAAAAGCTTCACATAACAGTACTCGCGCTCCACTTTAACCGAAATCGACATAACATCATCAAGATCATCGCTATTGTTTTCCTACAGCCGACAGAAGTTTTTTTACACACGAAAACAATTAGTAGGCGATGCTGAAAAAACGTACGAAACGATTTCTTAAATTTCCAATCGAATAGGCGCCTTCCCACGACTTTTTTTTGTTTAAGAGAAGAGTGCCAATAAGAATATTTGCCACGCAATCGGTAAGAATCTCTGTTAGATGTTGACGTAATAGATTGTTTTTATAATACATAGTTTTATGTACATTTTTCGCTTCTAGAAATAACGTAACGTAACAAGAAAGAACAAATGATTAAATTTTAAAGAGTATAAGGTACTAGGCTCTAAAGAAGGTGCTCAAATTGTTGATTTTGTTCTTGGATACATTTTTCTAATCTTTGTGCGGCATCTTTGATATATTCCTGAATTATTGCTGAATCCGTCAGCAGACTCCATAATGAAAAATCGAGGAGTTAATAAGGTCGAGACTACGAGCTGGTAAAGGTATAGGTTCCCCACGACTAATCCACCTATTTCCAAAACATTCCTTTGGTCTTCTATAAAAATGAGCTGACACCCCCTCATGCATGTAGCAGATTCTTTGAATAATGTCCATTTTCAAAAAAAAAAAAAATCGATAGAGATCGCCTGCGTAATCGACATGGACCTGTTACAAACAGCTTCTTCGTTTGCAACAGTGTGACGAGTTCTGATAACCTCATTATTAACTTTTGCTTTTTTTGAAACAACCATCTTCTCCCAAACATCAAACATCTATGCCACGTCAATAAATGTTCTAATGTTGGGAACACGTTTTAACCGACATCATTCTCGATAGATACGTTGAACTTCGGAAGACTTCGATCGAGCATCGCCATAACGAAGAATCATATCGCTGTATTCTTAAAAAGTGTAGAGAACCATTTTTTAAAAGCCATTTCAAAAAATTACAAACAACAGAATCAAACAAAAGCGTTTGGTTCAATTGTCTCCACAATTGGTATAAATTAAAAAAAATTAAATTTTCTACAAGAATTTAAAAAATCCTGTAGCTTACGGACGTGAATGTATAAGACCTCTTTTTATTATTTTATGGTTCTCCATCGCATGGTACCATGCATCGCAGTTTTTCCAATGGAACCCGGTACATAGTATTTATCTGCTCAAAGCATAATAGAAGCTCTTGTAACCAAAATTAGCTATTGAGACCTAAGTAAAGGTTGGAAATAAAATGATCATCATCTAAATTTTAATTTTAATGGTGAAATCACTCTGAAACTTGTACACTGCTTTGTATGATCGCAACTACATAATAAATGCAAATATTTCCGTAAATAAAATTGTAGAAATAATGTTCTTCGACGTAAAGAAACAAACTCGTTTAATAATGCGGAGGTGCACCCTTTCCCATTTACTTCATCTGGCGTGTAGATCTAAAACAACTTTCACTGCATATTTCGAAGTTTAACTGTTCATGCGGTGTTAATATATCGATATAGCAGGTGCCAGGTCGCCAATTACTAGCAGACTGAATGTTGTAAATTAATTCGGTCGGTAAATCTTTTTATTTAAATTTCGGGTTTTAGGAATAAATTGTGTTATATAATAGTCTTGTTGGTCTTTTCAAATACGATTTTGTCCAGCTTTAATAATTATCGCTTGTTTGCTAAAGAAAATGTTAGATTCACGTACAACATTAAATTATGCAAATTAAGCAATCCGAAAAAAAAGGAGATCAGAATCAGAATTTGTGCTTTGCGAAGAGGAGTCATTGCATCCAGGCTTAAAAATGCACGACGATTAGGAGTTTTTAAGTATTGCGTTCGCCAGACACAGTGAACCAAAAAGAAAAATAAGGCAATTACAGAACTCGAACACAGCGGATCAGTTTCTTAGATTAACATATTTAGGAAGTCATCGTCTCGGCAGCAGAGAAGCAATGAAAACTGTTCCCCACCACGCAAAGCATTTTCTCCAATCTTCCCGTGTAAAGTTATTTATTTCGTATCGAAGAGTAAAAATAAAAGGTCCTTTTTCTCACAGAATTTTTATAATTGATCAAAACAATGCGACCGGTTTCGTGCTTAGTAGCTCATCCTCAGGCGAAAATGTGTAAAATTGAAATAACTAAATTGCAAAATAGATTCCCAAAACACATACTACGGACGGAACACCTTCACAGCCGGAAACACTAATAATTAAAATTACTGTGAAAGGGTTACGGATTTTTTAATTAAAAGCTGCTGATCGCTTCCGCATATAGCCGGTTCCCATCGACCAACTGGGAATTGCCCGCACTAATCCGGGCCCTCCTTTCCCTATGCTCCCCATGTTGAAGAAGTACCTTTGTCAACTACTGATGGGTGCCGGTCTGTACCGATCTCTCAGAACCTACCTTACATTTTATCCGCCGGGGCCTATGCCGAGCAATGCAACAACTCCGTCGGAGTCTGGGCCGCTCAAGGGTTTAAGTCGCCAAAACATGGCAACTATCGACTAGTGATGGGGATGGCCCGGCCAAAGCCCTACCCAAATCGTACCAAATGGGTTATTTGTTACCCATGAGATTCAATCAAACCATGACGTTTAGCTCCAGGCCTTAGGATCCAAGCAAGGAGCTCTTGGTATTAGGATGAATGGCAACCAGGCAAGATACAGTCGGCGCAGTAAAACGCAGCTTCTTCCCCTAAGTACATTTGCCCCCTCGGTTTTTTCATGAATAATTTTTCTTTGAGTCGGTTCTTTCTCAGACTTAAATAGCCGACTGTTAATTTTTATCGGGATTATCGGGAGTATCTGTTTCCGGGTTTTCTAGGAGTCTGAGCATTAAGTGCCAACATCGCCCTAAAGATGCCAGCAGGATTTAGCGAAACGTCGTCGACTTATACAAATCTAAGACCACGATCTACAGGTCCGCGCAAACACACAAATCCAGGCTCCAGCCGTGAAAGCTTACAGTTCAGTGTAGATTTGTCGCAATTCGTTATACCACCTGCTCTACGGGAACTCCTTCCTTAAAACCTCGTTTACCGCTTAAGCCACGCTTAAAGTTGTAAGGAATCACGGCGAGATTCGCAGAAAGAAAAACAGCTTTCGTATAACTACTCTAAACATAACAGGTTGTATAAAAAAAAAATCGTGGGTTAGAACAGGAATAAATGTAAGGACAATGTTTCTTTATCGCTTATTCATACAATTCGCATCTCATCGTCGGCTTATCGTTATCACAACTTCCTTTAGGCTGTTCTTTTTTTCTTCTTTTTATGTACTCTATCGTATATTAGATACATATAAGTGTATATGATGCATATTTGTTTTATACGATTAAATTTGAGCAAATTTTCCCTTATTAGTCATCAGTGTGTTAATGGAAATATAGCATTAAACCATGAATCTGTTCAAATATAAATAAATTATTTTCAAATAATAACAGCGGACGAATTTATGTTTACACACTGGGTACGTCAGTTGCCTGACTGGCTTTAACCGTTGAAGGTGCCGAAGACATCTTTGTATTGTACGGTAAAACGGTAATATTACTCCCGAGATTTTTTCGTTTCATATTTGCGTTGAAAACATCGTAGTCGATTGTTAGTTTTAATTTTATTGAATGTTACAGTTGTAGCCTAGTGCTATGGCGGGCCGAGATTAGATCCTCGAGGGACACCGGATGTAGAAACAAATGTTTTCGATGTAGAATTTTACAATATGCGATATTCTTGAAGTGGTAGGATCATCATTTAATCAAATCTCAAAGGCGCGTTGAGAAACATGTTTTGAGGAGTTTTTTCCTTAAAATATCTACCTCGTTGAAATCTGTTTGGTAATTAATGTTGACCAAAGCTTCTGAAACGTATTACACTACCCGACAAAAACATAGACGCGGTATCGTTTTTATTTACAAAACAAAGTTTATAGACATTATATAAAATGTAAATGAAGGGTTATTAATACTTGTTATGTAAATAGTCCATTTATAGATATTTCTGGGTATTTATTGCTTTATGAGGGGTAATTGTGATATTCCCAGATCAAAATAGGAATTTTAAATGCGACGAAAATTTGGACCCTGTGCATTTATTACATTAATATAAGCGAAAATGTTTTAATTTGATACTTCTCTCTATATGCTGGTAAAGTGTGCACATTTCACCGCGAGAAATTATATTTTATAAAGTGTTTGCAATATGGGTAGAAAAAAACAATTATCCTCGATAGAAAGGGGTAAAGTTCTAGTCTGGCACCAGGATGGTGTTAGTAAGAAGGAAATCGCTCGTCGGTTACGAAGAAGCGATCATTGCGTTAGAAATTTCCTAAAAGATCCGGAAAATTACGGCAAACCAAAAGGCCAGGGGCGACCGAAAGCTGTAAGTGAGCGGGATGAACGCATGATATTGCGGTGTGCATCCAATTCTTCTGCGTCGGCGAGAGTTATTGCAGAACAGGCGGGGGTACAAACGCACGTGCGTAATGTTCAAAGGATTTTAAAGGTGTCACCGGTAATATCACGGAAGAAAATGTTGAGAAAAGCGCCACTTTCGGCGAAACACAAAGAAGCGAGGTTGAGATTTGCTGAAGAACACGTATCCTGGAAGATACAATGGGAAAAAGTTATATTTTCCGTTGAGAAACGTTTATATTGGACGGACCGGATGGGTACTCGCATTATTATCTCATGATCTGAGAAAGGAACGAAAAGTGAAAATGACCAGGCAATTAGGGGGTGGATCTGTGATGATATGGGCAGCGATTGGATTCCGCGATAAAAGTGGGATAGTGTTTTGCGCAAACAAAATGACATCTGTGACGTATAAAGACTTATTGCGTGACAATCTTCTACGTTTTGGAAACCAATGGGCCGGGCGCAATTTTGTTTTTCAACAAGATAACGCGCCAATTCATAAAGCAAAAACCATTACTGAACGGTTTAAAGAGAAAAAGATTAAAACTTTACAGTGGCCGGCACGGTCACCAGACTTAAACATTATTGAAAACATGTGGGGTGAATTGGCACGTCGCGTTTATGGCGGAGGCCGTCAATATTTCACGGTGCAGGAACTGAAAACTTCAATAGTGACTGAATGGTAGAATATCCCTGAAAATTATGTGTTAAATTTATATAAATCTATTAATAACAGACTATTGGAAGTGATTAAGAACAATGGAGGATCTACGCATTACTGATCACTCGTTTGTTGATTTTTGTTTTACATTTGCAACAGAGCGTCCAAATTTTTGTCGCAGAAATTGTTTAAACATTGGAGTAATAATTTATTATTTAGTTCATATATTACTGGAGGAAATATTTTTAAGTTTCTTTTACTTTTATGAATAAAAACTTAATTAGATATCTTGCTAGTTTCGCAAAGAAATGTTGTAACCCTTAAAACCCGTAAAACATCTTACCGCGTCTAAGTTTTTGTCGGGGAGTGTATGTGTAACAGCTAAGGTTGATTATTGTGGAACTTTTGGGAATACATAAATCAATGTTGTACTGGAGACGCTTAGTTTTTGAAATGTTATATCACACTGGGCATATCCGTGAAGTTTTCTGCAACAGAAAATTGTGATTGTTTCAGAATTAAATTGAATGAATGATGGACTGGTTTCGTAAATGGACGAGCACAAACAAAACATTTTAATTGTAGAAAGAAATGATTTCAACTAATTCTCCTCTTATATAAAAAAAAATCTCTTAGTATGCACGATATGGCTGGCCTGACGATGAGCAATGAGCTGGAAAGTAGCCTTAACACCTCGCTTATAAATTCAATTTTTTCAAATTAAACAACAAGAGCACTTAAATAAAATGCATCCGGATAAGATAATCAAAGATTAATCTCATTTTCAAGAATTGGAAAAGCAATATTTAAAACAACTAATTGTATCAAACCGTTTTGCGTCGTCTTGTAAACAAGATGATGATAGGCTACGAGCCTCATGTAACGTTTTATTTTTAATCGCAAAAGCAGGAAAACCACACACAATTGGCGAGGAATCAATTTTATCAACAATCAAAAAAAACTTCTTTACCATAAGATACCGTTAGTTATCAGCAGAATAGCTCCTCTCAGTAATAATTCAGTGCAAAGAGAAATAGATTAAATGGCAAAAGATGTGATTACAGAAAGGCTTGCAAATTTTCGATGAATCAACTCTACGAAATAACGAAGTTCTACCATTACCAAATTCCTATTTGCAATATGTCGTCAGCAGCTACTGATGGTGCTTCAGCAATAACAGGGTGTCATAATGGCTTCATATAGCACATTTGAAGCAAGCAGCACCAAATGTACTCGCTGTACATTGCATTACTCATCTTCAGCATTTGGTTGCCAAAAATTTAAATGGACGCCTGCATCACGTTATTACGGCAAACCAATAACATTAGAAGCAATTCATTGAATGACCGATTACTTGGTCAGCTTTGTAGTGGAAATTATGAGAAATACGATCGCTTGCTGTTGCACACAGATAAGTACGTTGGCTCTCTAAATGAGTTTGTCTGAATCGATTTTTTCAATCTATTTGACTCGGTATCGGACTTTCTTGAAGACAGAGATCGAAAAATTTTTATTTTATTATTTGGCAGACCTGTTTAAAATATTTAACGTAGATATTTTTACAACTGCAAGGCGATGAGTTGAATTTAATTCAAACGAAAAAAAACGTCATAATTGCTTTTGCGGGAAAACTTCTATTCAAACGAAATTTAGGTGGATTTATCATCATCAGAAGTCTCCCGCTGTATTTTTTTTTCTCTAAAGGGGGCGATCGTCCAGAAAAGGTTGAATTCAGCGTATTCAGCGTATTCATTACAGCCAGTGTTACCTTAGCTTCCCCTTTTTCTGCATCAAAACAAGATACCACGCCATGTTTTTTTTTTAATTAATCTACCTCCCATTGTTTGCCCATCATCAAAGACGTCAGCAACATTCCCGTAGATAACCTAATAATACGGTGCAATAAAAATAAAATCTCGACGCTGTATAGGTGCTATTATAAAAAAAAAAAAGAAGGAAGACGGGAATATGTAATTAGCGGTCTCCCGGCGAGCTAGCGGGTCTTTGTCATCCACCCACCAACTTTTTACAGCTTCACTCGGAACGATCCGCAGAATACAACATTGTTTCCATGTAGGGCATGTGTCGGTCTCGCTTTTCCGTGCCTGTGGAACGGAACCGCCTCTCTGTGGCAAGTTCGCCCAGCTACCGCCGTATCGATTACATTTTGACCGTTGCTCTGTTGCCTCTGCTCCTGTTGCTATTATACTTTCGGATGGAATGGTACCGGGAAGTTAAGGAAAGGGGGAGAAATCTGTATTCGAGTGGATTTTGAGCGGTTTTTGACGTGTTAAGCAAGCATATTACGTTGTTTAAAGCTTATTTTGTCGATAAATAGAAGTAACAGTGAACATTAAAATACTTGCTATTATGTTGCATCTAAAGTAGGGCGTGACGATGTTAAGAAAATAATAATTTTCCCAAATTAGCAAAGTATCAAAAAATAATTTTATAATATTAACATTCATCTTGCTATATTTGAAAGCATATTGTCTACATTAAATTAAACGTTAATCCATGATATCGCACTATTCAGGATCACCTTGTATAAAGCCTACAATACCTAACGATCCAGACAAATTCCCCAATTTCGAACTTTCGGTTTCGATTATATTCAAAGCATGCCGCGTACTGACGGACGAGTCTTTCTCTACGTTGGTGAACAGCGTTTGATCGCTTGATCAGTGCATTATATGAAGGTTAAATGGAAAATGGCAAATGAAGAGGAAACAGCGTACAACATCTCGCCCAACAATATCGATTTTTGCGTTGCGATAGGGATTAGCTATTGTTTCAGTTGGAAACAGGCTCATTATGTTATCAAGTAATAAATGAAAAGTCTTTAGCAATCAGCAACAATGCTGCTTTCAGTCAAATAACTTTTCATTTTTATATTGCCGAATTAGATTTTTTAAACTACGAAACTCAAAAGATACAAACAACCCACTTCGGCGATGGAATTGCGATCGCTACGAAGGATAACGCCTTAAGTTTTTACCAACGACTACTATTTTGACACCACAGAAATCGGAGCGTTTTTTTTTGAAAAAAATGAAGGCTTTAGGTAATGAAGCACCGCCGAAAGAGTCTATTTTACATGGTCCTACCTCCTTCAGTGTTGAATTTCGTGATGGTCGGCGAAAATCGGTGCTAAGCGTAACGCGATTGAAGAGAATCGGGATGTGATCGATTGTGAGATAAAGGCATCCTTAGCCAAATCGAAGACTGCAATACATTCGATTTTGCATGAACGTTTAGGTATGGAAAAGACCTGTTCTCGATGGATTCCGCGTAATTTGATCCAAATACAACAAAAGGCCCGTGTCAGTCGATGTAAGGAAATGTTGAATAAATTCGACAGTGGATCAAACTCCGAAACTTGGATATATTTGTACAAACTAGAAACTAAGCAGCTCCTATTATATGCTGAAGTATATTGGCTATCAAGGTGAAAAGTCTTGCCAATTCGGGTATTCGAGCTTCAGGGGGAACTTTTTCTCGATGTAAACTGGGTAACCAAGCTTGTTTATTTGGCTAACATTTTTTCTATCTTTAACGAGCCTCGATGCGGGGAAGAATCACTTCCTATTTCACTATTGCAGACCAGATTGATGGACAGAAATGAAAATTAAAAGCTTTGAGCGAGGAATTGCTGTGGTATGCTTCATAGCTTAGGGACATTCGTCGACAACGCAGGAGAAAAGCTTACAATTAAGTTGTTACTTAAATTTTTTAGAGATGTTTCTCTAAAAAATTTGATCAAGATCAAGATCCGCACAAAGAGAATGGATGGGTTCGAGCAGTTCCCAAAGTATGTTGCTCGTGCCATTTTGGATAAAATTGAAATCAGAATATCTTGACCTCTCCAATATTGCCTTGAAAAAACTTCTTCCTTTTGTCATTACGTACCTCTGTGAAATTGGCTTTTCTACAATGAGTGCAATAAAAACGAAATATGCTCTACATGTGGTGCTGTCATCAATTAAACCAAAAATAAGCAAGCTCATCTATCGGGTTGAGTTTATTTTTTGTTTATATGTAGCTTTTTTTTTATGATTCAACGAATAAAATATGTGTCGTCATTGTTGCATTTGTTATAAAAAATTAATTTTAATCTCTGGCAATATTGTAGTGGACCTTTAATTATTTTTTGATTTGTTTTATTAACAAGTTATATAAAGTTTGTTAGTTCTTCAACCTATGTTTGTAACATATGTTATGGTCCGCAGGAAATTATATATGAAGCCAAATGTTTTATTGTCGCGCCGAAATAAATTCGGCCAATTATGCAGATAACAATCGCTGCCAATCGACAAATTTGCTAAAGTTCCACTCTTATTTAATGTAGACAGGGTGGGCGAAAATATTGACCGATACAGGGTATCCATAAGATCTAAAAAGCGATAGTGGACATCATTTATAATTTGTGTAGATGGAGGAACTAATAAGCATTAGATAAAGATTTAACAGTTATAACACCGCAAGAATGGGAATTAATTGAAGAAATAATTAAGATTCTTCAGCCTATGGAGGATGCCACTATTTTTTTTTTTTTGCAGAAAAAACCGCCCTGCGTGGTGCAACAAGGCTTTCCACTTTGGAGCAAAGATCTACTTTAATAATAAATTTTGCTTTTTCGGAGTCGCAAGTAAAATAAATTATTGTTGAGCCAAGAAAAGACGTCTTCAATTTTCAAAAAATTCGACCAAGATATTAGTTTTAACATTATTCATCCAAAGGTGTCAATACAATGGCTAGTTATAACCATAAACCTCCATTATCAAGCAACAGAAAATCCATTGGTTTGGTGGGCGAAGCACGTATTATTACCTCAATCTGTTGTCGTTGTCAAGTTGCCATTTGATTAACTGTTTTTTAATTAAAATCTGTAATACACCTTGTTAATTTTAGTTGTTATCTTCCATTTGGCCTAACTGCTACTGACTGCTATTTGTATTAATTACTGTTAATTAAGAATTAGCACTTTTACTTATAATTTCCAATTTCCAATTCGTTGTTCTCCTTCTTTTTTTGATTATCTTTGTAAAAACTTAAAAGGCATCCTTTGCATTACCCAAAAAGACTAAAATGAGAGGCATTTATGATATCAAGCCATAGTAAGAAACAAAATTTATTACCACTCATCAAGCCAAAGCTAGATAACGCCAGATGAGGGATAAATTCGAAAATTAATTTAAAATTGAGAAAATCTCCCACGGGAATGTCACAACGGTATCAATAATGCGAAGAAGTGTCTCATAGAAACCATTTCTCAACTGCATTCTCACATTAACGAAATACTACTCTAGACCTAAAACGGCAGCGTCATAATCGATTGCACGAGATGAATAATTGCCAAGGTCTAAACGATTATAAAATGTATAACAACAGCATTATTCGTTCCTCTCTCTCTCATTCTCCGCCTCTCCAGCTCGAATCCCGTTTTGGAGCGGAGTTAATACGAACGTCAGCGCCGACGATTAGCTCGGTGTCGACTGTAAATGAATTTCTGCCTTAGTTCGGAGCGTTTTAATTAATTAAACGC
>LR736870.1:7543950-7582654 GCA_902654985.2 Oryctes borbonicus
AAAGTATTCTCGCTAAGAAGTGAATAGAGGCGTTTTGCAATTGCAAAAGCAGACATGCTTCGTGTTTTACGTACACTGTCGCCCGAAAAGTTTAGACCAGCGAAAGTTTCTGTATTAATTGGTTTGCTGTTAAGTGTACGGAGTGATCCAAAATCTTTTTCAAAAATATGGCATAATTTTTTCAATAATAATTTGAACCTCCTAGCTACTTTATACTTAACCGGGGGTATTCTACACGTCACTAGAAACTGTGGGACTTTTTTTTATTCGATCGCATAATTTCTTTTGATAAAAATTCGGGGTTTCCCTTGAAGTTACCGCAAACACTCATCATCATTAATTGGCAGAAATCACACGTGTTATTTGAACTGGCTTGTTTATTGAGATTCGTAAACTTGCTCAATGACCCACAGAGCAAATTTGTTCTGATATCGCGAAGATTTATGAAATGTAACGATAACATGGATAAATTTACATTATTCATTTGTTACTCAAATACGATGCAAAAACGGATTGCGTTAGCAAGACAAATTATTCGTTAAATGTTTAATAACAGCGTAAATAAATTGAACTCGTGAATCATAGGAAACGTTGCATGTTTGCGATAAGGATGAATGTTCTTTTTCCGATGATTATTTTAAATAAAATAAGTGTTTGCTTTGAAAGTTCATTTATCTCTCATTTTTTATAATCAGGTGGTTAAAGCGCAAATTGGATCACTGAAGAAATGCAGTAGTTGGAAAAGAACAATAGAAATGACGTGAAATTGTGTGTGTACACTGGTGTGCAAAAAAATAGGTGCACATGAAATTGAAATTTAATTCTCTTGTTAGTAAATCCACGGAACCAATGTGATGTCTCGTGTACAGTAGATATAATAGAAATACTTGGCCTTAATACATAGGGACCGATCGTGGCAGTCAATATTCGGGGAAATCCCCAACTCTATATATTATGTGGCAGAATTTAGTGTGCGTTAAAATAGGTGCGTGTCACATTCTTCATTAGTTTAAATTGTAAAAATAAGTTCAGGTAAGGTCATCAATCTGAAACCTACAGATATAGGTCGCGGTAAGCATTGTTCTAAAGAACAACGAAGACTTATTATTCGAATGAAACAAGAAGGTAAAACTTACAGATTTATTGCTGGAATATCGGGAATATCTTGTAATATGGTTACAAATGCTATAAAATTGAAAGAAAAGAGCGAAAAAATCGAGCGACACACAAATTATAAGAGCAGTTAAAATTAATCCGTTTATAACTTCAAGGGTTAACACGTTGGCTGCCATGTGTAGCACCGGTGATACATAGTAGCTCTTCATCCCAGAACATCGTGATACACGGATATCACGGATTATTGTTCCAAAACAAGTGAAAATAGATTTTTGCTGCTTCTGAGAAGTAAAACGTGTGCTTGGAGGTTTGTGTTTTTTTAAGGGCGTGATACTGTTTTATTCATTATAGCATTAACAATAGATAACCACTTTTCTACAAGTAATAGTAGAGCAAAGAGAACATGTACGAAGGACGTAAACTAGTGGAAACGACCGCTGACAGATGCAGAGCTTTGGAAAGAAGCCAATAAGTCCAGTGACGAGCGGGAAGCCTTGGAAGAGTCACTTTCAGAGAGCAGTTCTTCACACGACAGCAACGATGGTGGGGAAAATGAATGGGATGACGAAAGTGAACCAGAAAACGATATCGGGAAGAAATAACAAAATTCTTCGCAATAATTATGTACATGGGGCTGGTGAAATATTGGAGCAACCCGATTTTCTAAATGAAACAAGTCATATGAAGTTGCTAATAATTTCATGCATACATGTTTTTTTTTTATACAATAAAAGCCACGAAGAATGTCTTTATATCTTTTATAATCTCTCAAACGGGCATAAGATAAGCTTAATGTTATAATCAGTTGTACAAACTGAATTATTTCTCAAATTCTTTCATATATTGAGGCATATTTTGTGTTATTTCATTAATATTATGTTAACGTCGCTTTATTCAGCAATAAAAACACTAAATGCTTCCTCCGTTTCCCGTTAATGTTTGTGCGCAGGAAAGAAAAATTAAACCACTCTCATTACACAGTAGTATATCCATTAAAAAGCGCATTAACTGTGTGTAATTGTAACCTACTAACACACTAACCTATAGAGACGGGTCTCCACGTTATAAATAATATCATTTAGATATACACTGCTGTACAAAATCGAGTACAAACTGATAAGATCATTCTTGGACATTTGTTTCTTATCCCATCAGCGTTAAATAGTTACTTTATAGCGGTGAGAAATAAGTATAGACTTTGCCTTTATTCTTTACACCGAAGTCGCAGGTGCAGGAATCCACCCTAATTGGAGTCTGTGCGGATATGCGACGATCCAACAATCAGGAATATTTATTATCGAAATTTCGAGTAGATGTGTTAAACACAGGTTGATAGTTCCTTCATAGTCAAATAGAGAACACTAGGACACATTCACATTGATGGCAATAAGGGAGTTCAGCATACTCCGCTGCTGCCAGAACCACTTGGCATCTCTTTTAATACTACCAAAACGCATGTTGAAGGGATAATTTCATGCGAGCGCCCAATAATGACGGAGCTAGGAGGTTTATGGAGCTTGCCAGGAAGTCTCTCAACGATCCAACCAAAATTAGCGAAACACCTACACAATATGGGGCTTCCGTTTGCTGTGGGTGGGGCTTTGAGAATTTGAGAAAAAATTCGTTGAACGAACTTCTGGGATTCGCCAGGATAAGTCTACTCGACGAATTCTAAAATCACATTGCCGGCTTACAGTAGGGCTTGTTTGATGCAGATGGATGGATCGAGCCGCCCTACCGGGTTTAGACATGTCTACAGACTTTCGGCATCTACGTAACGCTCGAAGAAAAGTGGGAAGTTTTGCGTAATTCTTTTGCAGAGAACTGTATATGCCATCTGGATACGAAGAAATTGTGGTCACATTAATTATCAATGAGTCTCAGCAAATAACATATGACGGACATTATACGCGGTAGATTTTACAAAAGAGAAAGCGCGTCGTGTATATGTATCACGACGTAAAAGATTACCTGCTAGGAAATCCTTCAAGAGAGTTATTAGACTTTGTGTAGCTTATTTTATTTCTCCTACTTACATGTCGATGTATATTAAACGGTTATAGTAGAAGGCCTCTCTCCAGATTAATGAAACCAGCCGAATAAAAAAATATTTTCTAGTAAAAATTAAACAATTAGGATAAATGCTGAAAGTGATCTCCTTCGGTCTCAATGCAAATCATTGTATTGTGCGTGGTGTATTTTTTATGCGTGGAGAAATTAAATGCTCTAAAATAATTAAATCAGGAGAACCTGGAGGAAGTATCTAACCCCTAGTTCATCGTACCATGTAACTGATTTAGAAAAGATGAAAAAATAATGAACCAATAATTCTCAGTGAAGCTGCCATCCAAATACCAACCTGTATCCTGTATCGTAAGATAAATTTTTTCATTGGATCATAAACGCATGGTTTGTTTGGTAATAGAACCATTAAGGTGGAACCAAGCACCGTCTAAGAGAAACTCACTTGTGTCTCATTACAGCCAACCACCTTGCACTTGTATTCTTTGACCACCAATCGGCTTTTATTGTATTGTAACACGACAATAGAACACAGAGAAATTAAGGCTAAGTGCGCTAAAGCTGCAAGAATTGCAAAAAATAAATGGCACAACAGCGAAGATGAAATTGGAATTTGTTTTGATCTGCAAACAACTATCCCCGCATCCTATTTGGCTAATTCCAAACCGTATTATTTCCATCAATTTAAATACCTATAACCTTACAACAAGAAATGCTCAGATATATGTCCGGCATGAACCTCAAGCTTCTAGAAGTTGCCTCCTACTTACTGGGATTCCTCCCATTATCTCGGAGGCGAGCGATAATTGCGGAGACAATGTTTTACTTGAACGAACAAATTATCTTATCTTATCTCAGTTATTTGAGATACTAAGGTAGCTATAGGGATTGTTAGAAAAAAGTTACGCGAGATGCTCCATTTGATCCATCCATAAAAGTGGAACACCATGCGTCCTCGAATATCATTTTACGTGGTGCGGAACCTGTCTTCGAATTGCTTAACTCACCGTACAATCCCGTAACGTACATCTCGCCATTTTAAACGTATTTTATGTAGCAATTAGCGCGTCGAGAATTTATGTATATCGCAAGTGAAAGCCGTAGTTATCATTAGAAAATGAGTAAAACCGAATCTCTAAACAAAATCACGAAATTATCCGAACGTGTCTGCAATCCGGCTTATTTCAACGCGGGGTTACGATGTATAGTTTTTATAGGTATTCCGTTTCGTAGCGGGTTTATCTGAGCATTAAGCCGATAATATGGCGTTAAAAATTTTACAGTTCTAATTCATGCAAATTTATGTGTGTTTACGTTCTCGCCAGCGTGTCTGGGCTTCTCTTTCTCGTTTCGGAGGCATCTTCATCTTTCATCTCGCTTGTGTACCTCTACGATACACCAAGAGGTGCGAATTTTTTGACCAAACTTGGCAAAAATTGAACTATTGAATGGTGAAAAGATGAATACGATTTAATTTTATTTTTATTAATAATGTGTTGGGATTTCCCCCTATTAGTTTCACGCTCTCTCACTCCTCACGGCATTAATTTCAGTAGGTACTCGAGATTCTCTTTCCCAAGTAGCAATGCAATTCATACCGGAGAGCTTCTAATGTTTGCGGAAGATTCCCCCCGCTTTTTATTTCCCTTTTTCTTTTTTTTCTTATAATGACCTACACGTGTTCGATTGATCAGGAGAGGTCAGGAGATCTGCGTAGCCATTGGTATGAGTCTCTTCGAAGTGGGTTAGAGAAGTTCTTTTTACGTGGGTGCGGGCATTATTCTGTTGGAAAATTCCGCCTTTGTCGAAATCGCTGAATTGGTCGCATAAACTTACAAAACATGTTCTTCGTGTTACATACCGTTAGAAAGTTTTGGTACGTTTAGTAGAGATTAGTTTGAAATTGTATCTTTTATAGATACCCTGTATAAAACAACAAAAAAGCATCGATTATATTCTTCAAATTGACGAAACGAGTTCATATCCATTAATAAAAGTTCACATATCCGGTTCTAGGAAATGCATCCCACTAATGCGGATGACGTCGCTAGTTCCTGCCGTTTTGTAGCACACGTCTTCTATGACGTTAATGCACCGTACTGAACATGCACTTCAGATGTTGCGTTCAGATATTATAATGCTACTAGTAGCAATTGCAAGAAACTTTACGGTCATGGCGATGTAAAGCCGTTAAAATAAATTGCTGTCAATGTGCTAGTATTTCCATTGCTACCGATACTTTGGTGAACGCATGTGTTTCTAGACTCTTGTCTGCAGCATTCACATTAATCTTTTGTACGAACTGCATAGTTTTGCTTAAAACAGTGCTATTAATTTAAGTTAAATTTAAAGTAAATTGAATATAAATTAAAATAATTAAAAGCTAATTTCTGCCGACCAACGTGTTGTAAAATTGGGTATGATGCGATGATCGAATTCAATTGTGTTGAATTTCTCTGTTTATCATTGCGGGTTGTTCCCTTTTACCATTGGTCGACTTCTGTTAAGTTATCCCGATAAATCCCAGGATGTGAAGTTTGTGAGGATGTGAGACGACCATGGCGATACTTGAATTTTTTCACTCGCAAGGATCTCTTTGACAAACATGGAAACGTGCCTGGGATCATTATTTCCCAAAGATAACCCGACTAAGCCTGCAGAAACGAGTACGCTGCACGAAATTAGCAGATACTAGACAGACTCGTGGAATCCAGTAGACAACATGAGACGTCTAGTTTCTGCTAATTTCGTGAAGCGCAACTCGTTTTTGCAGGCTTACTCCCGACATTCTTCTCCGCTCACCATACCTGGCCTCGGTAGGAGATGGCGTTACTAGAATTGAAGTTACTCTATTTTTCCTTTGGCGAAGTTAAAATAACCGCGAAAATAAAGAGGAATCAGAAATTTTAATTTACATATATACCGGCATAATTCTTAACAAAATAAACCGTAGAAATCGTAAAAAAATCAATGTATTTGCTTAAAGTCTTAATTACCCATCAATCCCTACATACATACATCCTATTTTTAGAATTACGCGTATCGCAAGACTAAAGCTGCAAGCAGGAGTACCGAAGACTATTTTCGATACTGACCCCACCTCTGCGTGCAGGTGCATTGTTTATTTCTCTCCGTGTATTTTCGTATGGACCACCACACACGCACTCCTTTCGATAGCAGTGTTTCATAACCGGGGTTCCTAAAGGCTCGTTTGCTTGCTGATGAGCCTGAAACGCCTAAGTTTAGGGTCGATTAACCTATTAAGTAAATTTACTGTTGATTCAATAATGATTTAAATAAAATATAAAATAGAAGCGCGGAAAAGAATATAAATTTGTTTTATTTGTCGGTTTTCTCCCATTTTCCGAGCATCTTCCAAAGATAATAATTTATCTTCAAAATTTTTATATAATAGCGTGTAATCCTACGATAATCTGCTGGCATTAGATCTCTTTATTACTACATACATAAATGCACAACATCAGCACCTATATAAGGACAGACCATTTACTACATAACACTTAAGAGTCTAGTCTAGCCATCGCGGGCGCCAAAAATGTCCTCCTACCTTCACGATACGCCATAAACAAATGCTTCGAAGCTGGAGCAATTAAAAATCATTAATTTTGTTCCCACTTTCCAGCTAATTTGAACTGCATATTAGATGCCAAGACCGATATGGACGGTGTGTGAATGTGTCAATTATCGTTTGACGTAGGATAGCGGAAGCCGCAGCTTTTACGAAATTAATTATCGCCTGTTTTCTTTTTCTCTGTTGCAGTTTCGGGAAAAGGACAGGCGGCAACGCTCGCAGGCAAAACGAATGTTTTGTTCTCGAAACTTCGGAGATGATTGTCGTAAGTATTTTTCATTCTTTTCTTGTTATTGCTGACGTTTAAAAGTAGCGGAGTGAGAAAATGATAAATTACGTTGAAGGTTTTAATTCTGGAATATTTTAAATGTTCTAATAAGAATTCTTCGTACAGCAGCGACGCAACATGCAGCAGCCCAGAAGAAGCTTCATGCAATTGAGAGCGAAACGTCGGCATTCTCATGCATTTACGACGCGGTTTTTTTAATACACTAAGCATCGGTGTCGGGATGATTAGCAAAATGACTCCATTGGCGTACGAAAAATTCGAGTATAAAATTTTAAATTTCAATTTTTGGTACGCCAATGGAGTCACCACTTAGCACTATCTTTTGTTTCATTAAGAAGTTTGTTGATACCCTTTCTTGATGCAAAAGTTATAAGAACAGAATCTAATCAGAAACATCAGATTAAATTGGTATCGAGAACCCACACGTTCCCGTTAAGCATCAGAAAATGCCTAAAAACAATAAAAAAGAATGCTAAAATAGCTTCCCATGGTATTGATGGAATCATACACGGTAAACGCAACACAAGGAGAGAAAAAATTCACTACCCTCGGACATGTTTCTGCCTACTCGGCGTCATCAACGTGGTTCCGAGAGTATTTTTAATTCTACCTTGTGTCGCCTCACAATCAATGCTACAACAATTCAAAACGACAAACTAGACATCTCTTGGCGTTTTCTAGTGCTAAGAAACGCGTAGCTGCCGTTCAGAATATCAAATACGATCGAGGCCTATTTTAATCACTTTCTAATATATTTCCTGGTTTTCATAATTTATCTTCCCTTTGTATAAGTAGTCCTTCATTTTTATGCAAAAGTTAAAAAATCTGTAACAAAATATTTCTTTAGATTTTGTTTTCTTTCGCGAATGATCAACTGGTGTCGATCTACATTCCAATAACTCGTCCTTATTCTCTTCTAGAGACTTTTTAATTTTTTTTTACCGTTTCAACGTGTCATCAGATTGTGGAAAATACGGAGAGCTTGTTCGATGTGTAATTTCTCGATCTTTTGAAAATTTCATTAAATCATGTACTTTTCTTGTTTTTGGCCCAACCTTCTTCGGTAGCTTTTAACAATTCGCATAATTCAGGATCATTTCGAGTTTCCGATTTGACTTGATCAAATTTTTGCGAACTACAAACATGATTTATTAAAAAATAAATTGTAAATATATTTCCCTTTCTTTTAAGTCAAATTCTTTGTCGTCATAACTACTTCTAGGAAGAGCGTCGGCAAAATGTTAATTTTCCAGGATTGTTTTGAACTTTTGAACTAAATCATATTGTTGTAAAATTGTAAGTATTCGTTGGAATATCTTAACGGGGATTTATCTAAAGGTTTTTTAAGTATTCTCAACAAAAGAGAGTTTTCCAAACAAATATTAATGAAACCTCTTCATTTACAATTTGCCTATAATTACTTCGTACATTTGTTAAAATGTTAGATGCATACGTAAACTGATTTGCCATTTGGCAATATTACTTTACTAATATTAATTTTCTTAAATTTTAAGTTAAGTCTGGCCAAAATCTACTTAATTCTTTAATATTTTCTGGTATTTTAATTCGTCGAATTGCTTCTATTTTATGATTGTCTGGTTTTATTCCATTTGGAAGGCGAAAATATTCGAAATTAATCGGTCCAACCTACTTCAAAATTTGAGAGTTATATTCACAATAACATCATTCTAACTAGCGAGATTCGCGAAAAACCCACATATTTTGATACTTTTAATATCTTTGAAAATGTCTACAAAAGTTCTATGAAAACGATGATAAACCAAACGGTAGCCGTAAAAACCCGTATCTAGCGAAATTTAGAAGCTTGTTCTGCCAAAAAACCTTCATTTGCATCTGAAGTATTTTGATCCAACTAGGTTCAGGAAAAAAGACGACGGCAGCAGCATCGTTGCGAAACGTGCCGAATTATTGTAGCCACCGCTGCAGGTCTATAAGTTAAACGACTCGAGTTGAATTCCATTCTATTTTTACCTTCTCAGTTTCCCGAAAATTCTCTATTGTAAACCAATTATCAAAGGGCCCTCCTACCTCATTTCCCTTTTACAACGCAGGTAGGTAGACGCGTCTATAAACGTACCTAAAATTACGCGCCACCTTTGATATATTAAATACCAATTAGGCGCTTTGAGATTATTACATCATCCTCCCTCTTCTGCGGAACGGTGGAAATTAAACGTATGTAGGTGAAAGGTTGTAGGTCACGCAGGAAGTTCATCATGCGTTGCCTAGGAGACCCTCCGATTGTACCTGCCCGTGAATGTTACTTATCTGCAACGTACTCGTAGATATATCCGTCTTTATCCCTCCTTCGTTTCGGCTCGTTGGTCCTCTCCCGTTTTCGTGGAAGAAGAAGGAGGGGGGGTAGGCTTTAACGTAGCCGTCATCTCGGATAATATACGTCTCATGCAAGTATGGGAAACGTTTCTTGGAACTGGGAACAGGTAGTGAAGGCTACACGGTGTCGTGAATATTCATGTTTCGAGATTCGTACCGAGTGTTGTAATTATAATAGGCGATTTCTCAGCGTTTACATACATGGTTATTTGTAAGCAATTTATGATGTAGGTTTAAAAATTCAAATGGATCGTTTACGGATTTTAGGAAATTTGTCTTCGTTGTGTTCATTGATGGGAATCATCTCAAAAAACTTGGCTAGTAATAAAATTTGAAGCTATTGATAAAAGGTTTACATATGAGATGAGACTAATCCATCATTTTCTTGTTTACTTATAATACGAGAGGAGTTCGATAATTACCTGGGCTTGGCGAGAGATGGCGCTACTAGAATTCAAATGACTGCATTTTTTGTTAAAGTAACCTTTAACGAGAGTCCTGTCAAGTTTTCAAATGGATACTTCAGTTAATTCATGAATGACAGCCATTTAAAGTGAACAGCTTTTTTTGCGATTTGACAACAATGTAGAGCAGGGATTAAACATGTATTTCCGAAAAAGTGGAGCTTGGCGAAGTTGATCCACTTCCAGATCGTCCAAATGAGGTCACCACATGAAAAATCGATCGGAGATTGTTGAGGTTTTAGACATCTGACTGCTTGATATTTTAATAACTCATTGCAATGGAAGAAGGTTTTCCGGAAAATGGATGCGGCCATTGCTCATAACTGACCATAAATACGCCAACTTCAATGGAATGTTTGACGATGTTTTTTGGCGTCGATTTATAATAATTGTTGACGTTCATCACAGCACACCAGAGACCAAAGAACAGCCTAAACAATGGGTTATTTGTGAGGGTCCAAAGAAAGTCAAATTCAAGGCCAACAAGATTACGACCACAATGCGCGACATAATCCGCGTTAATTACAGCGAAAAAGGCAAAAGGATTAATGGCGAGTATTCCTCCAACTTATTTCAGCCATGCATTTAGAGAAGAAAAGGATTCTGTTTTATTATGACGCGTGCACATTTGCACTTCGACTTCCTGCTGCACCCACTATAATCGCCAGACCCGGCGATTATTTCCTGTTGAAAATATGGCTCGATGGAAAAAGATTTTTTTCAAACAATCCACAACATCTTTAGGGACCAGGCTAAAAAGGTTACGTGGCATTAAACAGATACCTGCTCCGAGAGAAGCAGCCATGTTATTAATAACGGCCCACCATAACAATTTAACATCTACGATTATACGAAGAAAAATCTTTTAGTTTATCCGCACGTTTCACTTTGTTCCTTTCCGACGGCCAAAAGCTGGAACCACAACCAAAAGTTTACCAAATAATGCTAGACGACCGTCGAAAATTGGAGAGATAGCAGAGGCTGCGAACATTTCGAAAGAAATGTCATATATTAAGTGACGATTTGGACATGAGAAAACCAACTGTGCGCGTTGAGTGCTGAGCTTGTTTACTCAGAACCAAAAACCGATTCGAATGAACATTTCCAAAGCCCCATTAAGGCAGTTTTGGCGTCGATGAATCTTGAATACGCCGGTACAATTCTGACATTAAGACACGGCCGAAACATCCGACTGGAAATGGTGAATCGGCTCCAAACAAAGCGAAGACGGCTAGTAAAGTGATAGCCATCATTTTTGGGATAACCACGGGGTGGCTATCTTGAAAAAGGAAAGCAAAAACGGTGGACAAGTTGAAGGAAGAAATTGTGGAAAATGGATAAAAAAAGGAACCACATTACACGTATGCTATGATAGATACCGCAGCGAAAGTTGGGTCACCTATCGCACAAGAAAACGGTTGCTATTTGTATACCATTAGATGCCACGTAACACAGACGTAACATTCATGCTCGATGATTCCGCGTTGTTGATAATATAAAGTTGTAAACCGCAACGCCTACGTAGTATGTGGAATGAATCAGGGACGGTAATTCTTGCTAACGCTACAATTCTACCTTACATCCTTATCAGTCGGAAAATGGAGAATTCCGTATGTTGATATGATTGATAAGCGCATGAGTAAGATTAAAGTAAAGTAAGAACCAACGGCTGAACATCTTCGGAAATTTTATTATGAAAGTAAATGCTTTTGATGATAGATGCAAATTTCGTAAATTTCATTTGTAGCAATATTCACTTTTCTATTTGAACAATTCGGCTCGCAAAACATTAACTTTTTCATCGGAGCTAAAATGATTACCGCAATTAATTGCTCTCGTTGCAGAAACTTACCTTAAGTCAAAAAAGTTCACTTTTAAGTTTAATAATGCCTTGAAGAGAGTAGAAAATGCTGGAGATTTAAAAAAAGCTCCAATCGCTTGCACACGTAGTCCACGAAGCGCTCCAATTGATGGCGTCGAAATCTCAAAATCGATTTTTTTATCTCTTCACTTTTATTCTCCTCTACCGAAAAATCATATTTACGACATAAGCTGGGTTTCCCCATCCGGCATCAAATATGGTACTAATTTTTAAATAAATAGGACGTCTACGTGGACGGTGTTGGGGAAATTTTTGCAAATCTGTGGCAACCGTGCAAGTTGTAAAGAAAGTAAAAATATTTAACTCCATTCATCCTAAGCATTTCAATTTTATTAAGAAATTTCTTATCAAAGATATGCGGAAGAAATAGCAATAAGTTCGTGGAAATCCAGCGCTTGCGTAATTTTCACAAGAATGTACATATTTCGCCCGCATTCTTCAAATATGTCTTAATCGGAGAACGAGGATAAATATTGAGATATTGTTTGCGATTTAATCACCGGTTTAAAGTTAAACGAATATAAGCAGGAAATCCACAATAACGCTTGAGAGATGGAGAACAAAACAGATTTAATTACGACGTATGCCCAAAAATTTTTTTAAAAGGAGCAAAATTATATATTAGTATTAGTACCACGATATCGCTAGTGCATGAAATTTTCCCACATTAAGCTTGCTTATTGTCATTTCCTAAAATTTAGAAGTACGTAGATGAAAAATAATGGAGTAGCGGAAGTAAACAATTGTAAATTATACGAAAAAAAAAAAAACAATCTCTAATATTGTAGTTAGAAGGGAAATAGCAATTTATATACAGACGAAATATACAGTGTTCAAAAGAAAGTTTCTGGACGTAAAAATAAGTCAAAAGCTTGGGATTTCCTTGTACCTGAAGTTTAAAGGGAAAAGGAAAATTAAGGATTTGAATTTGCTAAGTACTAAAGGACTATCAGCTTCAAATGGACTGAAGTCAGCCATCGAAGGAGGCACGAAGTAAAATCTTTGCGAAAATGTGAATAAGATTGGTTTTAATGCCATTTAAGCCCAGGAAATGGCGGAAGAAGAAAGAATACATACGAGAAAAGAAAAAAACTTAATAACATCTCTGCAATGTACACGTGCTGTACGCGAGTTTTTAAACAGCTGCATTCCTGGGGTGCGGATCGGTGTACGAGGGCTGATAGAGTGCCCTCCCAGATTTTAAGATTTTACGCGTGTTGATTTTTTTTTGGGGGGCTACTTAAAGTCAACTACAATCTAGATCAATCTAGATAATTTAAAGAAAATAATCATTTCATTTCTTGAATAACAGCATTTAATTTTGCTTGTTGTTATAAATACATTTTATGTTTTCCACTTTTTTATCCGAAAATTTTATTATGTGATGTATTCGCATAATTTTGATGATATTTTTATATTAATTTAGACAAAATAAAATAAAAAAATTGATACGAGAATAAAAAATATTGCCAACTGAAGAAGTTAGTATTAAATTCAACAAAGCTTCTAAAATTAAACTAATCGAATTTAATGACGATATTACTTCGTCATATCAACAGTTGCCACCGCGTCGATTCCTACGTCAAAAGCATTAGGTATGATTGATAAATTTTTCCTAATCTAATAACAATAATAAAAAAATAAAAAAAAATAAGATAGGGAAACCATTGCATACGCATGCGTATGCCGAATACTATTCCAACACCTCACGAATCTCTCGATGACTCCTGCGGTCTACTCTACTTCCTCTCCAGGAACTCGATAACATTTAATATCACATCTCAAAATAACTGGCCAGCATCTACCGGAAGCTGGATATACGTATAAGAGCATGTTACGGGAATGTAAATTCTAAAATGGAATTCGGTTATTCCGAGTGATGACTCAAATCTTGGTTCCAATTACAATTTTTCTCATCTCAAGAATGAAACCAACTTTCACTTTTCTATTGCGTGACTAGATTCTGTTTAATGGATGAGAATTTGATCGATTATCGTTTTCTGTACTATTTATTTTTATTTAGATTAATTAAATCTTTTATGTAATTTATTCAAGTCTCCGTGGAGGAGGAGCTCTTGTTTTCTTTAACTATTGATCGATTAAAAAGCTTGTCTCGCTATTAATGGTAGGCTTCAATGAAAATATGCTCCAATTTGTGAGAACGTTCCTCCTAAGCAAAGGATTTCTTTTTTTGTAAATTTGCACGGGCTATATGGAAAAGTTTAAATCCGTAAATTGCTTCAAGATAAACCAACGTACGTACGTACACTGCCGTTCAGAGGAGTTCGATCGGTTGGTAAAAAATATGAAAAGGTTACAGAAACAAACGAAACTAAAAACAAAATGTAATTTTATTGTATGTACAGGTAAAAAAGACAAAAATAAATAAATAAAAAGTTATTCCGGCCTAATATAACATACTGAACGTTATATTTTTTTTTCATCGAGAAAACCTCCTTTGCTGTTAATCAGCGCTCGAACTATTCTAGGCATTCTTTCGATAAGTTTTGTTAAAACGGATTGTGGAATATTAATCCATTCATGTTGCAGAATATTCCGCAAATGTTCTTGTGAAGTCGGGCATATTTTTCGGATCCTGCTGTCCAGTTCATCCCACAACAACTCTATAGGGTTCAAATCTGGGCTTTGTGGGGGCCACGTCATTACTTTCAGGGTGTGCTGTTCTTCTTGCTCCTTTAGATAGTTCTTACACATTAACGCAGTGTGTTTTGGGTCGTTGTCATGCATGAATGTAAAGTTACGGCCTATTATACGCAATCCCGATGGCACTGCATGATTCTGTAGTATTGCAAAATAATTTTCCTTCCCCATTACACCCTGCACTCTGCATAAATCTCCCGTCCCAGCGAAGGAGAAACATCCCCGCACTAACACAGAACTACGCCCTTGCTTCATTGTTGGCACAATGCAGTCCGGGATCACTTTTCGGTTTTAGATCTTCGGATTTTGCCCAAAATTCTCAAACTTTGACTCGTCACTCCAAAGCGCGTGTTTCCAATCATCTAACGACCAATCTAGATGAGAGCGGGCCTACTGTAGCCGTTTTGCTCTGTTGCCCCGACGTAATAAGGGTTTTCGAATGGCAATGCGTCCATGAAGGTCCCCTTGTTGAAGTCGACGTTTTACCGTACTCGCCGAAACTTGTTCTTCACGGCCGCGATTGACTTCGGCTGCTATTTGTGGCGCTGTTAATTTTCTGTTGCATTTGCTTAATAATACAATTCTCAAATCTTCAGCTTTTGTTGTTTTCCTAGATGCTCCGGGACGAACACGATTTTCTATTGTTCCAGTTGTCCGATATTGCTTTATGATGTCATTTACTATCGAACTTCTCATATTTATTTTTTCAGCAATTTGTCGCCCCGAATATCCTTCTTCCAAACAGCGTAATAATGCGTGAACGTTTTTCTACACTGGTAGGCTTGCCGCGTACCATTTTGAAGTAAATTTTCTTAAAACTTTCGGGCAAAAACGACAGATGCACACCAACACACGTTCAACAGTAAGATGAAGCAAATTTATATCTTTACGCCCGTGATAAATAAACAAGAATGACGCTGCGGTATATTTCCTAAATGTATTGTTCGTTAATAATCCCCGAACGACCCGTTTCAAAAGATCGGTACTTCCCAGAAATTCTTGGAATGATAATAAAAGGGACTTTATTGTGGTCGTCACAATATTTCTACTTTACATAATAATTTATGTCTTTAATCCCTTAGAAAAGAGTGTATGCTTAATATTTTTCCAATTTTATGTATTAATAATTGTATACAGTGTGATATAATAGATTTTTATTGTATGACCGAACGTCACTGAACGGCAGTGTACATTGCAAAAGAATCGTGAAAATGGTACAAAATCCAGGAGAAAAGATACTTTTACTATTGCACAACTTACATGCCTATACTAAAAACTTGCGCATGCATAAGCATCCATGGTTTACTTTAAAGACGTATTGTATACAAAATGAATAGCGAATGGTAGGACGCAGACTGCTCCGGACGCATAAAATGTGCATGTAGACGTAGTATTTTTGCTTGTTTACTCGTACGGACACGTTAAGATGGTTATTTTCACTTTTTCGCTCTTTCAGAACGATCACAATGGCTCGCCAACGCTAACCAAGAGTTCGAGGTGTTTACGAATCGCTTGGACGGGTTTCGCAATTCCGATCTTAATTAATACGCGAGATGATGTAGTCGAATGTGTCGTGCTCATTTTGATTGATGGTTCAGTTTGATGAATAGATTACATCATGATACGGTTGAAACATTCGAATAACGTAAATATTTATTGTTTGATCGGAAGATAGCGTTTATAATATTGGAAAATTTGCATATTGTTCAATTTTTTTGGCGTTTGATGAACGCTTAATTTTAATATTATACAATACCTTCAACTTTTATTTAATGTATAAATATTGGGAGTAAAAGTTGCTTAGTTTTTGAGATATTTGTAGTGTGTTCTCAAAAATGTAGCCTTTTGTAAAAATTCGCTGTAACAATAATTCAAGTTTGATAATCAATATCAAATTATTTTATTTTATCGTACAGGGTCTTCAGGAATGTAACATTAATTGGAGCATCTTCAAACAGTTAAAGATGCTCCAATCCAACAGTGTTTATTAGCGCAGAATCGCATAAAAATCGTATCCAATACCATTTATTCGCAATTGGGTCTTTGTTTTTATTCTCGGATACTTTAACCATGATATCGTTACCACAACGTACAACCATAAAAATCACAAAGAAAATCAATAACCTAATTCAAAAATAAAGAAAATAGTGCAGGGTCCAAAATTGATCCCTGCGGCACTCCTATATTGGTGAGCAGCAAGGACGATTTAGTCTTATATTTGATTTCATCTTTAATTACGATAATTTTTGATGCTTTTGATTTGATACTACTGGCACACAAGCCACTATAATGCAGCTACATTAGAAAGAACCTCTTCATTAAACATAATATTTTTAAATGGCGTTGATCTGGGGCGTAGCTTTATCATAAGATTGCAAACCAAGGCAGTGAGCTTTGAGAGGTTTTCCTTGAAAATGGAGAGCAAGTCTTGCGCTGCAACGACTTTGTTAGAGGCCATGTATTTGTGCAATTCAAGGAAACGATGTTGATCACCATCCTCATTGATCTTTCTTAGCCACAATTCTAAACGCCGCACAATCTTCTCCAAAATGAAGCTTTTGCAGAGCAGAAGGCCTTCAACGATAATATTATCATCCAGAAAGCGTACATAAAAAATAAAGTGTGCGTCTTCCTTACTGTCATCAGCCTCATCAAAGTTGCAGACTAAATTCCGCGCCTTTCGTTTTCTCTGTTAATTTATCATTGAGATCCCGAAGTATGATGGATTCTTCGACGAATGGTGTTAGAGAAAGATACCTTTGAAATTAATTTCCCCGCCGCTTCCTCCATGTCAAGAGCAGTGGATAGAGTAAGTTCTTCTGCGATTGGAACTTCGTACTGAAGAATTCGCGGAATTCCAACCATGTTAGAGGTCGAGATGGGGTTTTATCTTACTTGGGCGTTAGGACTTTTAAATAGCAAACACTGCACTCTGATTCTACGAAAGCAAAGCGAACCCCACCACTTGTCAATGGTTAATAAATTAACCGTCAACCCATTAAGCAGCTGTGCAAATTTAGATTCATCCGTCTAGAGCACAAGATATCACATTTCGGGCGTCCAATCTTGATGAACCAATGAAATTCTTGACATTTTCCACTCGTAAAACCAGCCTCTATAAGGAAAAAATAGCATTTATACGTAATGTATCAAAACTTTCGACAACCAGTGTATTTCTACGCGCTTTGCTTTTGTTTATATACTGAGAACCATGCATTGCGCTAGACGCACAATACAGAAGAGAAACGGTGCATATATACGGACTTGTCGTGTGCTACAGCATGCACGCACGGTCTGGGAGGTTTTATTTTCACGTCGCGTTATGTTGTTTGTGCTGTTGCATATGGAGCCATAGATCACGATTGCACCCGACTTCACGTACGTACGAAGGGCGATAGAAATACCGATATCCAACCCTAGGAGCGACGAGGATGGCTATAGGAGCAGGAGGAGTGCTGCCTATTTTTATGTCGGTTTTTGGAGTACGCACACAGGAAAAGGTCTGTTTCCGTCAAGACTTCACCGGGACTCCTGAATCCCGTCCTAAGTTGCGCCAGTGAGTCTTCTACCTTCTTTCAAGATAACCGCGCGTTTTTCCACGCATAAAAGAAAGAAGCACGAGAAGGAGAAGGGAAGAGGAGGCGAAGAAAAACCTCAGCGAATGTTCCTGTTATCGCACTTTATTGTTGTCCGCATTTAAAATATTTTATCGCGTGTATAGACTTCAGTGTAAGTTGGATCATCGTCCGAGTACGGTTTGTCTATTGTTTTATTCGCGATACGTCGCTCTACCCCGGATTTTGGGGGGAAAACAAGTGTGAATTTGTTCTATTTGTGCGCGATGATGAAGAGAAATTTCTATCCAATAAGACCATGCTGGAAAACAACGCTATTATTTAGATTTTCCAATTTTAGGACTGTTTATTTGCCGTTCTATTATTAATTTCGCCTTCTACCTCAAGTTATTTGATTACGCGAGTTTAAACTCTGTTAAGTGAGTGATTTAACGCCTCGTTTCGCTACATCTATTGTGCTTGCTTCAGGTGAATTGCTGAAGGCGATTGTGTTTACAAATGGATCGATGTTTTGGATTTGAATGTCTCAGAACGTAGTAAAATTTTATGGGAGAAAAACTCCTTTTTTTGTATTCCTCTTTTTTAAAGAGGAGGCGTATTTATAAAATTCCGTGCGAATACCGTGCGCGAATACAGAAGCATTACAATGTTGTACGTGTGGAGGTGTTTTTCTTTAAGGATCTTGAATATTTAGAGCCACGTTAATTCCCCCCTCAATTGGGAGTGATTGGAGTACTAACAGTATGCTTGACCTTAGACTTTCCATTAATATGTGAAATTTTGAAAGCACGTTTTTCATTTGTTATTTGCTAATTTGTCTAGAAAGAAAAAAAACATCTGAAAAGAATTGTCAATGGAAGCCATATCCTCCTGAGACCCAGTGTCCATTTCAAACTACTCGCAGTTCATAATTTCGTCGGTTAACATGTTCAAAATTTAATTCATCAGTGCAATCACCACCCAATGGATTGCAACAACGATTTTTAATTTTTTTGATTTGACCATTGCAAATTCTTGGATTTTATAATGAAAATGATTGCCTAAAATTAGGAGAAGCAAAGATATCACGCAATTTTCTTCTTGGAAAAACAAAAGATATAGAGGGGGCAATCACACGAGCAGAGTTCATACCGAAAGAAAATCCAAGACAATTTTTACTTTCGCCTCAATTAACTCCCCACTAAACTCCAACTCCTCTTCCTTTCACACTTTCCCATACTATCTTCCTTGGTCTTTAGCAAATAACATGTAGATTCCGCTGTTTGATCTTTCTTCTATCATCTGTTTTAATGTAAAAATTGTGATCTTGTATGCTTCTGGTTGGTTTAACACCTCTAAAATTAGAACCTAAGAACCCTTTAAAATGCCCAAAAAGTTTTTGTGTAAAAAATATAATAAATAGAGACCTAATGTCTCCTTAAATGGACATGCTTTTTTCCAAAAAAAAATGTCGAAAAATTGCTCTCAAATAGAAGCGTTGGAATTCTGGAGTTCATCTGAATTAAATTAAATTTCAGTCTAGTGTGCGTGTTTTGTTAAATTCTATATTTCTTTTTCTGTCCTCATCTATGTCTGATAATTCTTCTTCGCCACATTCCTTAATTGCTCCACTCACTGGAATGTTTTTGCTCTTTGCTATTGAAACCATTTGAATAACATTCAACATCCACTTATGGATTTACCCATACAATTGGTACTGTTGACTTATTTAAATTCGAAGTCTTTTATTTTGTTGGTGTCAGTTTAAAGCACAGCAATTAGGTATGAAATATGATAACGGCCAGATGGCCTTCACACTTCCGTTAGCTGTTGAATCGTTAACAGGTGCTCTTTCCTTCAGAATCGCAAGATGTCGGCGGCCAATCAACGGCCAGGAAATTTACTGCGGCGTAAATCAAAGTTTCACGTGCTGGCTCCGTTTCGTGGAACCACATGTTAATCAAGTTCAAATCGTCGGACCAATGATTTCTCTAGCCCATAGTCGACACCAAACAGTCCATTTTTATGGGTGCATTGGAAACTCAGTATTAGTTTTTTTTTTTGCAAAAATCAACATTAACTTCTCTAAAATCCAGTTCGTAAAAATCCCTCGTTTCTGATGCTCAGTCTTTTTTTTAAGTTCTTATAGTTAGTTGAATTTTATATGCTTTTAAATGCAGAAATTTGTAACGTAATGCTACACGAGAGATTCAATCGATATGCCAGGTTCATTGCCCACATTATCACTTACTCGAGCAATATTTTTATCTGACCGACGGAACGACGTTCGTACCCCCCCGTAACCTTGGTTTGTCAAGTTGTTGCAAACTTTTGCGCAAAATCATGTATTGCACGCTTATTTCGTAAATTATTGCCTTAAAAAATTGTTCTTTTCGTAATCATAAGTTATTGGTTGATATTTTACTTTTGTGTCTTTTTGGCCCTTGTCTCCGCTCCGCTTTTTCGTCTTTCTTTTATTTCTTTGTCTATTCTTCCATTCCCTGTAATGATTCTTGAATAATTTTTTTCCAAGCATAGATAAGGCGTAGATGTACGAAAAATGTCGAAATTCACCATCTTCGCACATGATATTTTATAAATTTATTTATCCATGTTATTTATTGGCCTTTGGGATTGTTTAAATATAATCTAGGCATTGGGCAAATACAATTTTGAAAGCACCAATTGTTGGCATACATCTACCATTCAAATCCTCAATTTCCCACACGGTATGTCACAAGGTTTTCACATGTTTTTTGCAATAGTTATTGAATTCTCCGTAATCCATGCGGGAATTTACATATCCAAGTGTGATGCAAATTTTAACGGTTATTGACAAAATCATTTTTATTTCTTTGTTTTGTTTGTTTGTTTTTGTTTTATTTATTTCGAAGTACGCGTGCAAAAATGGAATTATTTGTTTGCTCCTGTAGATTAGGGAGTACCGATATCTTATCTATTCTAACAAAATTAGTTCCCTAAAAATATACAGATAGGCGCAAATACATCGCAAATCAATTCGATTCGATTTTTTCTCCGAAAAATAACGGTTGACTTTCTTTAAAATTATATCCTACAAGGAAATTTCTTTTTGGATATTCAGAACTGGAATCTTATCAATAGAGACACGGTTTACTCTTCATTTATTTGTTGCTAAATCCTTTAAAAAGAAGATTTTTTAACCACGGAAGTCCCAAAATGGTCAAATGTTTTTTTTTGGATTTCTTGAAGACATTTCCGCTATATCGAAGTTCTATTTAAACCAACCTGTAAACCTTTTAAAAATGACCGCTTCAAAAATTGTTGTGCTTATAGGGAATCATCTATGGTTTTGTTGATTTTAGCTTTAGCGGTCAGGTGTTAACAAAACCATAGAAGAAATACTTGAAGATCAAAAAAAAAAAAAGCGAAAATAAAAAAAAAATTCAAAATTTTCAAAATAGCTGAAGATAAAAGGTCTAATGAAATTCTACCTAAAAATAACACGCAGATATAAAATATGCAACCTTAATAGAACGATTGCAAAGGTTGATGTCCCATATAACCAAAAAACCAACCATTCTTTTCAGATATTTTCATCAAGTTGATGGATCAATTAGCTTAAGTCAAAATTTTTAAGAAAAAAGTTCTTTTTTCAACCCATAATGCCTTCCAACGAATGGCTTCGTTCATATCAAAAGTCCAATTCATAACTTCAATCACGTACATACAACGATCTCTTCTCCACAATGGCCTCCCCACTCTCCTCCGACCGACACTTATCGGAAACTAACAAAATGCAAGCAGTCACCAAATCATTCATACACATATCATATTTCCTTCCGCTTTAGATAAAAGAAATCCGTGTTACTGCCAGCCGAGATCAGGAAGATGATTTCCTTTTGCTCTATATGCTATAAGTTACGACGGCTTGATCTTTCCGTTCATTTATTCATTTTATTCGATTACTCAGACGTTTAAATTTTAGGCGAAATATTTATTTTGTTGTAATCTCCTTATCGATCAGTATTTACTGGAAATCGTATCGATTTTTCGTATGTTTCTGCAATATCTCCGCGTTCCCCGAATTAATTTTTTTGATACGCGATTTACACCAGAAAATCTATCCATTTCGAAACAGTTGAATACGAGTAGCGAGCGAGATCATGACAACAATTTCGTTGTTTTCAGGAATTCTCCGGAGAAGATTTCTTTTGTTTTTATTAATTATTATGTGATATATTTCTAATATTGCACCTGGAAAATAATCGGTGAAAATGTTGAAGCATACGCTGCAAAATAAGGTCGACAAGAACTATGTAAAGCTCAGGAAACACAGCTTGGCGTCGATAATGATGCGAAGACGGAGTGTGATATCGATTGCTTCCGCTGATAAAGTGTTGTTACGTGAAAGACGTGGGAGGCATTCGTTTTCTTGTCCGAATTCGAATATCTACTCAGAGGTAAAGTATCTGGATAATCTTTATGTAAATACCAGGCAAAAATTGAGCATTGCTTTTTTTTTGGGATAAAAGGGAACCAAGCTGCAGCAGCTGCATATATTCAGCTTAGAAAGAGACTGTAGACCTTATATCTGATTTGTATTTGCTCGTCGTTCTCCGTAGATTCCGGCGAATGATTCATCCAACGCTGCCAGATAGTTGGAACATATTTCGGTAAATTGGAAATTATAGAAAAATCAAGTTTGAAGCTGGCAAATGATAATTTTCCAGCTTCATTCGTGCATTAAAGGATTCGAAAAATCAATAGAATTTAAAGTTGAATTGATCTACCGAAAAATCGTAGACCTGGCAGCACTGGGTTCTTTCCTTTTGAAACAAAAAATATGTACAATAGCTTAGTTGTTTGTTTATCTCTTCAACCGCCTTCCAAGCATTTCTATTTTTTTTTTTTAGCTCAGAAAATGATCTGCTTTTCTCTTGCAAAATATCTTTTGCCTTAGCACCTCCTCTTACAGACATTCATCTTCAAAACCTATAACTTCTCAATTTTTTCATGATAATAATCAATTGCTGTTATCGTAGATATCAATAGGAAACGCTATTGAAGGTTCCAGCAAATTTTTCTCAAAAGTAGATATAATTGAAGGGGAAAATGCTTAACATAAACATTGAAGGGAATTTGCCTTAGGAATAAAGCAAACCAAAGGACTTGGTAAAACCTTTAGTTCTTAAATAAACGGTAATTATACAGTATGGCGTAGAAAACGGGAACTTTTGAAAATCCCGCAAAAAAAAAATAGAAAAATTTCTTGATATCACATCAAAATACCAAATATCATTCATCTTGAATTCGTTATTTCAATTGATCCAGTGCCTTTGCCCGATTATTCTGGCACTGGTGAGAGAGAGAGTAGAAGTAAACAGGTCCTTATTTCCGCGCTCGATTCCTAAAAAAAAGAATTTTGTGAGAAAATAAAGACCTGTTTACTTCAACTCTCCCATTTATTAAATCTAGTGATTTTAGAGAGCCTTTCACCCGTGCTCCATGATGATTGAGTGGCAACGTTCTATCCCCATAAAACTGTACTGTCAACTGTACGTGGGTTGCCACTGCACATTTCAGACAGATTTCAACGTGAGACAGGCTATAACCGTGTCCGCGAAAGAATTGGCAAACGTCCTCTAACAGATCTTCTAGTTGGGACGAAATTTAGGAACCCCTGTTTTAAGGGTCCCAAAATGGTCCCAAGATGGGATTCTTTAGCTGCCTTTACCAAAGAAACTAATCTTATCCTTGTCTGCCTTCCAGATCGACTATCCTGAGATCGAAGAAAGTCGGATATCGCAAAACTCGCCTCTAATGGATCACTCGCAACGAATCAGCATGTTCGAGGAACCTAACCACTACATGATGGCGCGTCCCACGCTGTACCAGAAGTGTAGTAGAGGTTCGCATTCGTCGGATACAAGTTCCGCTTACAGCGGCTCCGACACCATGGCCTCCACGCACTCTGAACTGGACAATGATGAATTGGATCTGACCGGATTGGTTGAAAGCATCGTCGACAGCGATGAAGACGACGATTTGGCAGAGAGTATGGATGTAAGTTGCTTAATTAAGAATATTTGTTTGCTAGAGAAATCCGTCAAATGTTTCCTTGTGTCATCGGCTAGTTTGCAAAAAATTTGGGCAACCCCCAAGCTGTTTTGAAACAGTAAAAGTGATATCCTTATAACCTCTTAATGTTCCAATTTTCTTATGTTACGTTTCGTAGCGCTGTTTGCCGACTTAAAAGATTCGAATTACATTTTTTCCTTTGCTTCCCTCGCAGAGTTTGACCGTAAGAGATAGAGTAAGAGACTGTTTAGAAAAAGATCCCGCTGATCGTACTGAAGATGACGTAGAGGCCCTACTTGAATTCACGCAGCATCTCAAAGCTTTCACGAACATGACGTTTGCGGTTAGGCGGGCCTTATGCCAAGTTATGGTAAGCTAGACATATGCGGAGTTAAACGCTATTAACCCTAAAAAGCTTGATTAGCGAAGCAACGCTCATGCTAATGAACGTTTTTCTAAATAATCTCTTTAGGTGTTCGCTGTCGTCGAAAAGGCCGGCACCATAGTGATGAATGATGGCGAAGAATTGGATTCGTGGTCGGTATTAGTGAATGGATGCGTGGAGGTTATTGTACCCAACGAAGAGACTCATATCTTGAATATTGGAGATGCTTTCGGTATCCTACCAACGATGGACAAGCTCTACCATAAAGGGGTGATGAGGACAAGATGTGACGATTGCCAGTTTGTTTGTATAACGCAAGAGCATTATTATAGGTAAGGAAGCATTGTGCCCCACGCGCACAATAATAATTTTTGGTCTCATATATAATTTTTTAATAATACGTAGGATACAACACCAAGGTGAAGAGAACATGAGGCGACATGAAATGGATGGCCAGATCGTCATGGTAACCGAGCTAAGAGGATCGCACGAGAATCAAAGTGCAAATCGAAGAGGCCACGTGGTCATCAGAGGAACGGCCGAAAGACTAATGCAGCAATTAATCGAAGAGAACAGTCTGACGGACCCTACTTACGTCGAAGATTTCCTCTTAACGCATAGGACGTTTATTCCAAGTCCGCTAGATGTCGCAAATCAACTATTGGAGTGGTTCAATGATCAAGACGTGCGCGATAGGGTGACTAGAGTTGTCCTTCTCTGGGTGAACAACCACTTCACCGATTTCGAAACAGATCCCGACATGATAGAGTTCCTGGAGACTTTCGAGCAAGGCTTAGAGAACGAGAAGATGATCGGACAGCTCCGATTGCTCAACATCGCATGCGCGGCGAAAGCGAGGATCAGGAACGTCGTATTGGCGAGATCGAACCGGGACGAACCTCTCGACTTCCAGATATTAGGAGGATACGAGAGGAACTTCGGCGTTTTCATCTCGAAAGTGGATAAGAAGTCTAAAGCCGAAGAAGTCGGTTTGAAACGCGGGGATCAGATCTTGGAGGTGAACGGCCACAGTTTCGAGCATCTGACGTGCGCGCGCTCGCTGGAAATCCTCAAGGGTACTACGCATCTTAGTATCACGGTCAAATCGAACCTGCTGCACTTCAAGGAGATGCTCAACACGCCGGATAATTCGCCGCGACCTCGCAGTCGCAAAGTGTCGGAGATCTCGAAGCTGCAGCCGGATCCGAGGGCGCGGCTGTCGAGCGTCGATGGAAACCTGATCTTAGGTAACGAAACACCCTGTTCGCAACCCGTTACTATCAATAGCCCCCAAAAGGAGAATAAGAAATCGAGTTTTATGACTTTAGGACCTAAGCGACGTCTACAAAAAGCCCTAATGAAGATGAACATATTACCGAAAAGTATTAAGTAAGTACTTACTTAATTCAAAATATTTACAAATAAAGTTGAATTCGCACAAACCAGAAACGAACTTTTTAAACCGCCAAATTTGGAACTTCTTACAACCATAGCATTGCTTTTCTTTGGAGCGTTTTTTGAAACAAACAAATTTTTGCATTTAACTCAAACTGATAAGTCGCTCCGTAGTGTGATTGCTTGGCTTGTGAGTGGTCGCCTTTAAACAACGGCTATGTAATTGGGAAACCCTCTGCCTTTAGTGTCGCTATTGGTACCGACCAAGTTGACAATTTCGCGCCGGCAGCGACTCTTGGGACGAATATGTACCAGTCTCAAAGCAATCCGGATCTCATGTCGATATGCTACGAAGATTTACGATGTACTGATTATCCAGAACATGTTTTAAAGGTAAGGCGTCTTTCATTCAACATTATTTAATCAAATTTTAACCACGTTTCTTTGGTTTCTCCGGCCTAATAATATTTAATCAATGAAATAATAATTTCATTGGCTCTGATAGGATTGAAACCTACGACTCCTGTTAGCCGGACAGGCGCGATAACTACACATTCGTCAACGGCGCTTAAATCTTGTATTTTTTAGGTGTATAAACCGGATCAAACCTACAAATACCTCTTAGTTCATAAGGAAACCACAGCTCACGAGGTGGTCATGCTGGCGCTGCAGGAATTCGGCATGACCGACCAGGCAAGTAGCAAGTTCAGCCTGTGCGAGGTCTCCGTGACCGATACGCAGACGATCAAGCAGCGCCGCCTACCGGATCAACTGCAGAACCTCGCCGAACGCATCGGCTTGAGTAGCAGATACTATCTGAAGACGAACGGAGTTACCGAAACATTAGTACCTGATGAATTGGCACCGGAATTAGTGCGAGAGAGTGCCGTTCACTTTCTACAACTGAACGCAGTCGAAGTAGCCATTCAATTGACCTTGCAGGTAGGTAAAATTGCCCCAGTTAAGCTTAACATTGGGATGCGTACATATTTATAATTTTTTTTAAATATTATTATTATTCTTTGTAGGATTTTAGTATATTTAGGCAAATAGAACCTACGGAATATATAGACGACTTATTCGAGTTACGTTCAAAATACGGAACGCCTATGCTGGAACAATTCGCAGCCCTCGTCAATAAAGAAATGTTTTGGGTGGTCACCGAAGTATGCAGCGAACACAATCCTGTACGAAGGATGAAAATTATCAAGCAATTTATCAAAGTAGCTAGTACGTACTTACTATTCTAACTTGGGGAAAATCATTTACACCGATTTACTTTCCAGGACAATGTAAGGAATGTAAAAATTTTAATTCTATGTTTGCCATCGTAAGTGGGCTGGGTCACGGTGCTGTATCGAGATTGAGACAGAGCTGGGACAAGCTCCCAGGCAAATATCAAAGGGTCTTCAGCGACTTACAACAGCTAATGGATCCTTCGAGAAACATGAGTAAATATAGGCAATTAGTTAGTTCGGAACAGAGTCAACCTCCTATTGTAAGCGTTTCTCGCTTTAAAACTTTCGTAATTGTAACCCTTCCACTAATTGTAGATCCCCTTTTATCCGGTAGTTAAAAAGGATTTAACCTTCATCCATTTGGGTAACGACTCAAAAGTCGAGAGTCTGATAAATTTCGAGAAATTACGAATGATCGCTAAAGAAGTGCGTGGTTTGAGCAATATGTGTAGTAGTCCTTACGATTTATTGACTATGCTGGAATTAGGAGGACAGCCGGCTAGTAACGCTATGGTAGCTTTAAACCAACTAACGACAGCAAGTTCGCATCCACATCCGCAAGGTATGTTAGTAATTGTTAGAAGTTCTTAGTTTTTTTTTGTTTAATTGTGATTTTAAATGCCTTAGGCACAACAACGGTTAAAAGACGGAAGAAATCCGCAGCGGCACCTAATCCTAAGAAAATGTTCGAAGAATCTCAGATGGTCAGACGGGTGAAAGCCTATTTGAATAACCTTCAAGTCGTTACGGACGAAGCCAAATTGCACGAGATGAGTTTAGAATGTGAGGGTACCGCCGGGAGTGCCTCAACGGGACAGCTGGGTTCAAGACCGAAACGTCACGCGTCGCCGGCGCCCTCTACGACTAGCAGTACGAGTAGCGCGAGCGACGAAAGGAAACCCACCGCTAAGTTCGGTAGGTTACTATAAATGCTGCATCTACCGGATGAATTAATTGAATTGAGACAGGAATTAAACGCATGTCTCCAACTAAACGGTTCATCCCGTACATACCTACGTTTCACTCTTGTTCCTACAACTTTTGATAAAGAAACTCTTAAGCTCGCGAAGGACAACAACACGATTTATTAGGTATCTCGTCATGATCTAGGTTCGGCCTCGCCGCAAGCGGTCAGCAAACTACTATCCCTCTCGGAACAAACGAAAACGAGACCCCACCAGCCCAGGCAGACCCACTCGTCGGTCATTCTGAACTCCGCGAGTCCGGCCGTGAGACGGGCGCCGAGTTCCACGGGCAGTTACTCCGGTTACAGCTGCAGCAGCTCGAGCAACGGCGCCGGGGGCAGGGCGATGCACGAGAGATCGCATTCGGACACGCCCACTCCCTTGCCATCGGTTGTTTTGTCAGCGGAAAGTAGTAGCGTGACTTCCTTGAGTAACCTTTCGCTGAAGAAAACGCTGACTTCAGGTAAGAACGTTTAGAGTTGAGGTAGAGTTGATCAATGCACAGGTGATGTTTTGGTTCGATAAGTTGAAGTAGCTTTTGTTTTAGTATTTGGTCCTTTTTTTTTTGCTATTTTTATATCCTTTTATTATTGCTTTATATATATGCGAAAAAGATCATGTCATTTCTTTTTCTTTCTACCGCACATAATTTTAAAAAAATTGTAGAATAAATTGTTTAATAATTACATAAAAAAAGGAAATACACTAGTTACAAATTAAATCGCATCATCTATACTGCGAATGGTGCAATTTTATCTGGACATAGTGTAAATGTTTAAAATTCCAATTATATCCAATATAAGAAAAGAATAAGACAAAACAGCACACTACTGTACATTCTCTTATTTTTATTTCTTCAATCTCTGTTTCTCGTTCATCTCTGTCTAAAGCATGCCGTTTTCGCATGTGTACACAGGTTCTGTGGCTTCTTCTGACTCTGGGCATAGCACGATCAGTTCCGGAGATGTCCCACATTATCAACCGAGGTGTCCTAGTCCTTCTAGACATCCACCTCCCTTACCAGGTATGTAGTTTCTCAGTAAGCCCTGTGATTTGAAGTGATTTTTTTTGTATTATTACTTAATTTTGTACCGTACTTTGTTCTCTCTTTCATTTTTTTTTTTTTTGTAAATATTGTTTAGTGTATATAAGATGCACTGTATAGAAGAATCTTTGTAAATCCTTATTATTGATAATATTATTATTTTATTATAAATTTGTATAATAAATGGCACGACGAAAGTGTGTCTGAAGTATTTTATTGTGTTGTTCCTAAGTGTATTACGTTGTGAGTAGTTGTTCACCCTGTAAGCTATATGTTATTGTTTGATATCAGTATAGAGGTTAAAGATGAAATAAAAAGACTTCGAAAAAGATTTGCTCGAACATTAGACTGTTAGTTAAAAGAAAGTATTTATGAAGAACAAGAAATACGATGGGCATAAATATAAGAATATGACGTGTTTATTACAATTGAAATGAAATGAAGGATTTTACTATCAATTAATTCTGAAATCAAGCAATTTTCGAAGAAATATTGCTAAAGAAATGTCTTCATTTTACAGTTCTATATCATCCTCAGCAGCCTGCTAGCGAATTTTTGATCCACCCTCTATGTGCATATCAGAAATTTTAAATATTTTAATTCATTTTTCAGATCTTCAAAGAAAACACATTTATATTTCTTTTAGCTGTATCTCTGTAACTTCCGTTCCAGTTTTTGTCGATTACCTCCTGAGATCTCTGAGCATCTCCGCTGGTAAGTTTGGGATGTCTCCAATGGAGAATTAATCGGCAAATCAATTGCGACCAACCACTTTCGGCTTGCGAGTTGTAGCGCCACAAAGTTTAAAGAAAGAATTTACATTTTTCTAATTTGAGTCGCCGAAGCGTCGGAACGGTTAAACCCAGCGAGTTGGAATTTCTCTCGCTTAAAGTGCTCGTCGAGATCTTCCGAACGAGCCCAGACTTAACCTGTTAGCTCGTTCGGGTGCCGAGATATACAAGAACGTGTTTAGATGAACTTTTTTTTATTAACAATTATTGTGATCGCCTCTTAAAACATTTATTCTAAGTCAGTTTGTATACGCATATACAGGGTGGACCCAAAAATCGGTAGCAAACTTCTGGGGATTACATAGAAGCGTAAAACGAAAACATTTTCTTATTGAAAAGATTGCAAATTAGAGATATAAACACACAATATTTTTTGTATTTATATTCGCAGAATTACAATTCATTATTTCTAATACATCTTCATTGTGCTTGTTTCGAAAAACGCAGTGATGGTGACCATATTTTAACAGGGAGTTTATTTTCATAAATAAAGAAAAATCGTGTAATTCTTGCTCTTCCTAAAGTATATTTTTTGAAGATTAAATAACCAATAATAGAGAAAATACGTTGAATGTTTTAAAACAAAAGATAAAAGCTCATATCGTGACGTACTCAAATGGCATTCACAATGCAAAACAACTCATATCATAAGATAAAACCTGTATATATACAAATACAAATATAAGATTTGATTGGACGATTGTATCTTATACAGATTGTTAATGTAAAGTTTGGCCTCTGCAAATTCACGATGATCGCCTGCTAGATGCTACACGTATGTACGTTTGGCCAATCAATAGTTGAGTGTAGGCTTTCACGACCGTAATCCATAGTAGAAATGTCTTTCCGGTGATGTCGTGTAGTTAATATTTTACTTGTACTAAGTAAAATCAAACTCGACATTAACAGTCTGTACATCCCACGCGTCTATTAAATGCATGTAAGCGATTAAATTGGGCTTTCTAGTTGACGAGTACACGTTATATACTATTATAGCCCTGCTCCTTACTCTATACTGTACGTATTTCGTTGTCTCTGTTACTCTGGTTGTGTTATATGTGGTGTAATATAGGCTGGTACCCAATTCGTGCTGGTGCTATGCCTCCTTGCCCTCATGCTGTCGCCGTTTTGCCTCCCCTACCCCAAGCTTTTCGCAGCGGTAAGTGCGTCTTGTTGCTGAACATTTCTCATCTTCTCTTTACACCTTGCGATGTACAAGCTTAACGTAGACGACGCCATCTATCTGCATATTACTGTTCTTTTTTTACTAACAAAGCGCAAGATAGAGGGCGTTAGTTTTGATTGGCTTGCTGTACTAACCGAGATTCCTGCACCGCTTTTAAGATAACTGTAAGAATATACGAGCTTTTGGTTTTATTTAGAAAGTATCTTCGAGAATACGAACATTATTACCTCATAATACATTTTCACGTTCACTTTTTCAATAAACAAGTAGTTATCCTCACATCCTTATACCTTTTTTTTCTGGGAAAATACGAATATGCGCCTTAGAAGGAGATTTGTGTTAAGATTGTGTTAATAAACGTTGAAACAGTGAAAATTTGGTAAATGACGATAAACCAGCGGCTCGTCCAGTAACCGGTTTTGATAACTTCTACAATAAAAATTTTTATGCTCAATTTTTCAATTAGAAAAAAAATCCGATTGGCTTATCTTACATTTAAAGCTACACCCAATCTTCTTCACTTACACGGCACATAAAATCTTCATTCAAAAATCAGGTGCATGTTCGTATAGGGTACATAATCTTAAAACACGCGGAACCCCCGGTACAAATAGACTTCTAGCTTCCATCAACACGGTGATTGGTTTTTTTTTTCCTTTTGAGGTGGTAGCGCATTATCGGAACTGAAAATCTACGACTGCGAGAAATCTAAAAACTCTCTCACGTTTTCTAAATGAAACCCCGAAACGCTAAAAGTTTTTGTGTATATTATGTAGGCCCGGGCAGAAGGCAGCCTCCTGCGTATAGCGTAGCCGCGCAAATGGCGAGATTGCATAGATTAGGCCGCGCCCACTCCCACGAGGGCGTGACGCAAGGCTATCATTATCATACTGATCCCGATACAGATCACGGTAAGTCTTAAAACCCCCTTCTACCACTTTACTAAATCCCTCTTAACTCTATTAAAATTCTTGTTACTCCCTTAATACTTCTATTATACAGGGTGCTTAGTATAAAGGCGTGTTCTTTGTACGTTATAAAAAGGTTACGCCTCTAAATACTGTTTGAAAGTGTTTCAATTGTTGAAGTTTTAAAAATTAGAACGCAAGGAGTAGCTGAATTTTTAATAAAATAACGACACCCACATATCTTTGTCTAACCTTTCCCGACACTATTGATTCTACTGAATGTATGAATAGCGATTGTTGCTTCTGATAGAAAAAAATGCTTTGCGGTATGACGACTTTGACATGATGAAGATGCTGCATTGCTGCGTTGAATGGAATGTCTTTTTATTTATTTGTTTTTTTTATTTATTTGTTTGTTTTCCTTACTTACGTGATAACAATCGTCGACAATGTAATAACATTTTCTTTGTTAGCGCATAACTTGAATTATACAATACGTAATAGACTATTACTATTTTTTTTTTACTTGTCTCTGTCGTGCAGGTGACGACTTGTTCGATTCAGCTAATACCGAATCGGAATCTGACGTTGACTCCTTAATCGTAATGGTTTGACAGTGACTGCTGACATCAGCTTACTTTACTTCTACGCAACTAAAGCGATTGACCGGACTTGACTGGACCTTACGTATAAATGTAAATTAATCTTGTGGAATATATAAGTATACTTGTAATCATGGGCGTAGCCAGAATTTGGTCAAGAGGGGAGGACCAATTAGAGTTGACCGGCTCCTCCTCCTCGCAAAGTGTTTCAAGCAAAAATAACTAAAATACTGAAAATAGGTGTTTTACAAGTGCTTTAATTACTTTAAAAGTGATTAAATGAACTCCGATATAACGAACTCGCGCGTTCGCTTTAAACAAGTACCCTCTTTTTAAAGGTTGTTGATTTTTTTTATGGTTTAATTGAAAAAAATATTTTTTTTTAATAAAACGAACTTATTTCTCGCACGCCTTAAATATATAAAACAAAAAAAAAACTCTAAAGTCACGCCTTTTAACTGGTTTTTGTTGGTTTTAATTGCAGTCGCGGCTGAATTTGAACCATTTTTCCCGAATTCAGCAATATTTGATGATTTTCCTTTTATGGTAAGCACATTATATTTCATTATAATTCTTTTATGGTTTTGTTCTCCCAAAGCAATGAAAACTAAAAAAACAAATCAACAGCACTGAGGGGGAAAGTCAACCGTACTAAATGAACGAAACATGTTAGTGAGGAAATAAGCAAGGAATCGGGGAAATCGTCGATCCGGTAAAAAATTACGATCTGATCCGGTTCACCCCGATTGCTGCGTGACCTAGTTCGTTATAACCGGGAAACGTGACTAAATTTTACCGTTAAAATGGCACGTTCGCTATCATCGATTCCTTACCGGCACATTACGGCAGAAATTACCAACGAAATTCCAAATTTTCAAGTTAAGTCGAGAGAAATAATTAAGCGTTCGTTATATCGGAATTCATTTATACCTTGTTTTGCGATTGAAGCACATCGAATTAATCTGATTACATGGCCGTAACTATAGATGGGTGCAAGCGCTTTTATATTTCATATTTAATTTAACGTTACAGATGATGATGAAGCTCAAGTGTCCGCAGTCTGAAGACAACAGAACGACATCAACTGAATCTCTCAAAATTAAACTACGATAGGGAATGTTTTCATTTCAAGTCGATCTTAAATACTCAAAAAAAAAAAAAAAAAAACGACAAATTAAAAAAAAAAAGGAAATAATAAAAAAAAAAGTCAATATAAAAAAAAAAAAAAAAAAAAAAAAACTACGTCGTATTTATATGTATATGTCTATAATAGTAATTAGTAGGTTTATAATGCTAGCATATAGTGGATAATAGGTACTGAGGCAAGATAAACAAAGAGGAATGAGGAAAGATTGCACAGATAAAAGCGCTACCGCAAAAAAGAAATAGACTTTAATTTCCTTATTGTTGATCTTGCCTCTTTCCCGTGTACCTGATGAATATTTTTTTTAAATATTTTATTTCATTATTATTATTATTATTTATGAAGAAGACAAACCGATATATGTTCTCCCTTCTGTTTTTCTTTGTTATTAAGACAATTTCTCTACTTCTCAGTATGTACATTTTTTTTTTAAATTTTAGTAAAAGAGAAAATCTATTTATGAATAGTGTGTATGAGGAGCATCTTGTGTATTTGTAATTATTTTTCTTGTGAATATTAGCCATTAGTTCGTTTGGTAAGTACTTTTAACTGTGTAGATCCACGTGTACATATATTTTATATTTTATTATTATTATTATTATTAGTGCGATAAATCTATTTAAAAACAATGAAATTCTTTTCGTATTTGTGGTATTTCCCGTTAATTTTTTTTTTACTTTTTTATTTTTATCGAGTCATTCCAGAATTCTTTTTATTGAACGCAGACGTTTTTTTTATGTTATAAGTAACATGGTAGGAGTTGTAATGTACGGGATGTTTGAAAAATGTCTTCTGAGGAGATACAGAGAGCCTTGGCCGATAAGACTGAGCACTTTAAAAAATTTAAAACTGTTCGTCGTCCTTTGATTGAATATTTGCAAAGTGCGAGGAATGCTCGATTCTAGGTCTCAGTAAAAACCTATTCCAACCCTAGATTACCAATATCGGGAAATATCGTAGCAAAAACGGGCTACCCTCGCCAGAGATAACGCTTACAACTGTATCAGCTCCATCTAATTTCGTTCCTTGCAACCCTGTATCCTGGTTGAAATGTGAACCAACCCCGATTAAGTAAAAACCTATTCCAACCTCGGATTACGACTGAAACGCGAACCAATCCTGGAAAATTTTGTAACCGAAAACCGGATCATTCGGCGTCAGGTACAACGTTTATAACTACGTCAACCGCATCTCATTTCCTCTTTCCAATACCGGATCTTGGTCAAGATGTGAACCAACCCCGGATCTTGGTCAAAATGTGAACCAACCCCGGATTAAGTAAAAACCTATTCCAACCTCGGATTACGACTAAAACGCGAACCAATCCTGGAAATTTTTGTAACCGAAAACCGGATCATCTCCGTCAAGCACAACGCTTATAACTACGTCAACCCCACCTCATTTCCTCTTTCCAACACCGAATCTTGGTCAAGATGTGAACCAATCCCGATTAAGTAAAAACCTATTCCAACCCCCGGATTACGACTGAAACGCGAACCAATCCTGGAAAATTTTGTAACCGAAAACCGGATCATCCCCGTTAGGTACAAAACTTATAACTACGTCAACCCCACCTCATTTCACTCTTTCCAACGCCGGATCTTGGTCAAGATGTGAACCAACCCCGATTAAGTAAAAACCTATTCCAACCTCGGATTACGACTAAAACGCGAACCAACCCTGGAAAATTTTGTAACCGAAAACCGGATCATCCCCGTCAGACACAACGCTTATAACTACGTCAACCCCACTTCATTTCACTCTTTCCAACACCGGATCTTAGTCAAGATGTGAACCAACCCCGATTAAGTAAAAACCTATTCCAACCTCGGATAATGACTGAAACGTGAACCAATCCTGGAAATTTTTGTAGCCAAAAAACGCAAGCGCCGCCAGACTTATTTCATTCCTGGCAACCCCGGATCCTGGCCTAGATGTGAACCAAACCCGGAAGAAGACTTATAAAATGTATTATTTCTGCGCTGGTGGTTGGCTCTTTTGCATTTGCACCATACTGCGTTGCATTATGATTACTTTGTATTGTTCTTGCCCTTTTAGTGTACAGTCTTTTTCGGAATTTATACCTGGAATTTTTATTCGAAATTAATTGCCGTGTGGGGGCGACCAAACTGAGGCTAATAAATCATACAGTTCAGGCTCAGTCTTTTGTCTTCTAACCTTAGCCGCATTGCTAATCTCGTTATCATCCGTTTTGCTTTCAAACTCGGTAACTCCTCGTATTCCTGAGATTCCGTGTTATCAGTTTATAAAAGAACAAACGAGACAGTCCTGGACTTTGTATAAATGTAAGTTTTTTCTTATTTTCATGATTCCCCTCATAAAGTTATTAAAATAGCTCTCAAAACTACCAGAGTGTGCGAACCCTCACGATCGTCATCGGAATCTGTCCAAAGAGGCTCTCTGGAAGAATCATCATCTGCAAAAAATGTTTTTGCACAATAAATACTATTACATAAGCACAAAAACAATTAAAAAATTCCGCTATGCAGCAAAAATCTCCCAAATAACAATAGTCTCATTCATTTTTGACCTGTACTTGATGTTTTTTGGTTTCTCAGAGGAACACCCGGTGAGTTGCTGCATGCTGTGAAAAGAATGATCGTCGTCTTTCGCGATCTTTTTTTTTTTTATAAGATTGAACGATGGGAGGACAGGACCCACGAGAGCGACCCCCCTTCCCCGCATCATTTGACCGTATAAAAACCCGATCCCGAGAGACGACGATCATTTTTCTGGCAGAGACTCGTGCGATTACGACGTGGTTTCGACTCAGGAGTATGTTTTTGCATTCAGGGCTCTACGAAAATGTACAGGTGCTCTGTTTTACAATTGGCCAAAGCAGTTTTTGCTCATTGACGTCATTATCAATGATGATCTCCCATCTCCTTAGATGGTTCTTCAAACACCCTTTATACTTGCCCAACCATTGTTTGTTTTAGATATAATAGATGGGGTTACTTTATAGCCTTATTTATGTTTTTAATCGCTATAAAATTATTTTTTCCAGCTTAATATTTTTTTCGAGTTGGAGAAGTTTTTAAAAATTAAATAGTAAATAATAAAAATTAATCCTGACGAATGGTACTACTTAAAAAAAATATGCATTTCTCCCTTGTTTTTATCTTCTTTTTAATAAAAAAAAAAAAGAAACCAGTATTAAAGTATAAATAAGAACGAGTTTCTTGTATCTACCATGACATCGTTTCTCTTTTTTCGACAGCTATTTTTATTATTATTTTTTTGTTTGTTTTTTTATGTATGTAAAAAAGAAGGTAGAAGGTAGAGTGAATTTGTTGCTGTATAACAAATCGTTAAAATAGCATTTAAACAATGATTTTTACAGGGTGTCCGAGAGGAGTCTCCGATGTGAAATAATACAGTGAGCTTGTTAAATAGTCTTAAAAAAAAAAAAAAAAAACATGTAACTATAGCAATTTTTAAGTGCCAAAAAAGCATCTTTCATCTTATCCGCGAAGATATCGTTTGGAGACTTCCCAAAGACATCCTATTAAAATAAATGGTGATCGTCATATCTCGAATAAATCTAAGAATAATCTCCACGAATAAATTTATATCCTTAAAGAATTATATACCTTAAAAAGAATCTCTTTCTATAATCACAAATTACACTATAATTACGTAAATATTATAGAATTTGTAGAATAAACGGAATCAAGATGAGCTAACGTAAATATACTAGACGGAGGAAGCAAACTTTGTACATTTTTTTTTTTCTTCTCTCTATCTTAGGAAGATGTGATTTAACTAGTCGCTCAAAATCGCGCTGCAAATACCTAATACGTCGGGTCGATTCCAAGTACAAATTGCGTGTAGATGTGTATTTTTGTAAGCGATTGTATCAAATATTTATGAAGGAAGTATAAGCTTGTAGGATGTGGAAATTGCATTTTTTTTCGAATCTCCCTGCGGTATTTGGTATCTCTAGCGTGTTTAACACTAAAAAAAAAAAAAAAAAAAAAAAAAAAACAAGAAAACAAGAGACAACAACTAAATGTAAGTATTCGATATATGTAATATATTACTATTATTATTATTATTATTATATTGTGTAAGATCAGTGTAATACCTTATATTATGCTAGTGTACAAATTCCCCTTGGACTCCCCCAATTTTTCTCGATTTCTCTTGTATTTCTCTCTAATTGAAGTAAAATACACTATATTAATGAAAAAGGCGTGGTTTTATTTATTTCTCTCATATACAGTGTAGCCCGCTTGAAACGGAAGCAATCCCCTTGTGTAGAACTTTTTTTCATTTCACTCTACACAGATACACTGCCGTTCAGAGGAGTTCGGTCGGTTGGTAAAAAACATGAAAAGGTTACAGAAACAAACGAAACTAAAAACAAAATGCAATTTTATTGTATGTACAGGTAAAAAAGACAAAAATAAATAAATAAAAAGTTATTCTGGCCTAATATAACATACTGAACATTATTTTTTTTTGCATCGAAATCATCCAATGGAAAACTTCTTGCGCACCTAGTTCATTGCCGGTTAATGAGATATGTTTGGAATGTGAGCCTGTCTCTACAGGAAGGAACATTTGCACCGTCACAAATTAAAATTAATTCTTGAGCTAAATTGAAACCACAGCTAGAATGTGATAATGTTCATAATTAAGAAGAAAAATTGAAAGAAGTTCAATAATTGCTTATTGCCGTTTTAATTTAATCCACGATTAAATTTAATTCGCGTCGGTGCAACTGGTGACTAATCGAGCATCTTCTATTTTTAAAATAAGTTAACATTAACGCAAATTATCGCAGCTATTTTGCTCAAAAATGCTGCGTAAACAATGTATTTAGTGCAAAGTAATCTCTACTTTCTTCCAGTAGCATGTTCCATATCGAATTATTTAAACATCTGAGGCCGATATTGTTTAAATAAAGCACAAAGCGCTTAGAAAAGTGTGCGTTTAATGGAATCAATTGTAGGCCTTAATAAAATTCTTTCTTTGGGAATAGATTTAGACCTTTAAAATGGTCGAAAAAAATGAATCTTTTCGG
>LR736870.1:7582664-7653573 GCA_902654985.2 Oryctes borbonicus
CACTTTAAAGGTCCAAAACGTCGATATTGGATGATCGGAGCTAAAATTTCCATCGCCAATTTCGATCCGAGATATTTCTAGACCTCCTCCACGCTGCGATCGCGATGACTTTTTTGAATGGAATATAAATACACGAAACATATGGGAGATCACACGCGTCGTTACGTTTTCTTAAATACGCCGGCTTTTCTCAAAATACCTCGCACATAAATAGCGACGATGGATACGAAACGCAAAGTCAAGGTTCCTTCAAGTTTCCGCAGACGAGGAAATTTTTCATCCGGCCGGTGTACGAGTAGGGCCCGCCCGTCCGCCGCTAAATATAAACGGATTCCCCGCATTAACATTAGCGGTTATTTTTTTCCTCCTCGTATATTCGCGGTTCGTATTTGATACATCGAACTCTGGCTAGTGTAATGGAGAAAATATTTGGCAAGGCGTGCGTTTCGCCTTCGGAAGTATGCGCGGTATTTTATTTCTATTTTCGCCGTTGGTTTTTTGATTTTTTCTTTCGGGATTTCCATTTTAGGCAATCGAATCTAAAGTTTGCCGTTACGTAAGGATAGGATGAACGCTTTGTTTTAAATTAAGGAGGTCGGTCGGTAAGTTCAGGTGAATCATCAGTGTGAGCAGAACGTTTTATAAACTGATGAAGCGGATTTTGCGCATATGCTTTTTTGTTGCTGCCCGAATGAAAAATATTTCTTGTAAATTTTTTGGCCATGATTCTAGAATTGCTTTAGCCCGTCAGCGAACTTCAAAGCGTCGATGATATTTGAGATTCGGTTATAAAAGCAGCGATTTTTTTTTTGCTCATTTCTGCTTGTGTTATCATTTAATATTATTCTTCCCCTTCAAAATCCATTTCCGTTTGTTTCGATGCGGCTTTCTTACCACTCAACCAGTAGCGCTTATGAAAGCATCTCGGAGAAAATTTTTTGAAATAACGTTTATCCCTAGAATACGGCTTTTTAAATTTTAAGTAGATGCTTATTTGGTGCCGTAATTTGATTCCTGCAACGGGATCAAGCTCACCATCATCAGTATTGCACTGATGCCTGCAAATTTGATGTAGGTAAATGCTTACGACGTACTACAGGAGCGTCGTTCAGTAAGTCCTTGGAAAAAAAATAGAAAAACAAAGTATTTTCTGTAGATTTTTCAACATAATCTCCATTTAACTTTGCACAGTTTTCCAAGCGTTTCTCCAGCTTTTTTAAGCCTCCAAAAATGTAGGATCCTCAAAACAGGCATCTGTTTGGGCGGTGACTTCCTCGTTTGACGCGAACCGTTGTCCACCGAACCATTTTTCCAACTTTGGAAGTAAAAAGAAGTCACTGGGGGCCAAATCCGGTGAATACGATGGATGTTGTGTTAATCCGAATTTTAATTCTATAATTTTGGCCATGCACCCGTGGATTGTCTTGATGGAAGAGGATCAAATGAGGACGTTTTTTCTCGATTTCTTCGTTCAACCGGTCCAATAACGACGCATAATACTTTATAATTATTGTTTGGCATTTTTCCAAGTAATCGGTGTAGACGATTCCGCGTGCATCCCTTCTTCGCCTTCTTCGGAGCCCGTTCGCGCTGATGCGGAGCACTTCTCCGCAATGCACGAACCGTCAGATATATTTTAAGCGACAAATTTGGAATAAAATAAATTGGAAATCGTGGCCCCAGCAGCTGCCCATCAAGCTCGTTAAATCGCTGTGTATTAGATTTTCTTTTGTGTGGGGTAAATATTACTTGTCCAGAAGATCTAGACGATCTTAAAAATCCTATCCAAAAAGCGAGAAGAAATTTAATTCGCAGATCTCGAGAAGGTTTTCCAAACAACGCAGATCACGTCGAAAAAAGCTGTGGATTCGCGCTTGTGCTGCATCTAACGTTTAATTGAAGTCCAATTAAATTAAAAATTACTCGTATCACAATTGGGGGTGAAAACCCTCTTTTATTACATCTATTTTCCTAAAATTCAAAAGTCGTATAGTTTACCCCCACCGGTTCCATTGAGTTATTCTATGATTTTAAATTTTATGGAGCACGCTGTATATCCCGCGCGCCATCTATTAGTCATCCCGTTGTACCCAGAAACGGTTCTATTATATAAGCAATAAGCCTGCATAAACAAATACGCAAAGCGGAATCAGCAGAGACTAGACAGGCTCGTGTTTCGTCGGCTCTCTGTGAAACCAGTAGGCAACACGAGCCCTTTCTTATGAGACGAATAGACACGAGCCTGTCTAGTTTTTGCTAATTTCGTGAATTCTGCAAGGCTTAATAAGCAAAGCATTTATTGTAAAATATAATTTCTTTTTCATTGTTATTAAATATTGAATGTATAGAGAAAGACGTTAGCGATACACATTTCTACGTTTTCTTCGTTACGTTGAACACTTAAAAATATTGGAAGAGAAAATTCAATACAGGTTCGTAATGAGAAAATTCATATTTGGCGGGTATTGAGGCTTTTGCCTGTGCCTGTAATTGCTGCAATCGCTGAAGAAATTGAACATAGATAATAAATACTTATGGCGGTACTACTGATGCCGAATCTGTACGGGACAAGGTCAGCTAATTAACTATGGGCACAAATTAAAATAAATTATTCAATAATTATTGCCCAATCTGTGCTATATTTAGCGGGATTAAGCTGGGATCAAATGGAACAACTAAGCTGTTCGTCAATCAAGTGTTAGATTTACTGCGTGCACCCCAAATCTATTATTTGAGTTATTCGTTTGAAAACCATTACAAGCGTTAGCAATAAAATTACCACTATGTTAGATGAAATTATATGCAAAGAGGAAAACCATCTGAATGACCCCCCATTCGATACGATAATTGATTTAGCCGACAGCTGTAGAACATGCTTAGGACTCGAATGCTCTTTGACACCGACAAATTCTTTGGATAGCGACTCCATAAAATTCTGCGACAAGTTAGCGGCCTGTGTGTTGGGAATGGTAAGTTTCTCACGTTAATTAATACGGACCGAGGGATTATTCGTAGATTTTTTAGAAGTGGGCAAGGGTAGGCGAGCCTTCGTTTATCTGCGGGATATGCATAGATAAACTACGGATTGCCTACGATTTCCAAACAACTTGTTTACAATCAGATCGAGTATTTCGATTACAAGGGGAAGCAAATAAAATACACGATTCCAGGAGTGCAACTCCAGATCCTACGGCAACAACTAGCTTAGCAGAATGCGACGAAGCAATGGAGAATGTTATTTTAACTATAAAACCTGAGGAAACGCAAGTGCAGACTTTATCTCAGGATGCTGCTGTTACCTCAGATGCAGCACAATTAGAAGCTATACAGACGCTAGATAATTCTCGTAAAAGTAGTGGTGAGGTTTGCGGAGAAGAATCATGTGAACATATTCCAACGCATACAAGTGAGCCATTTGCATGTAGTCGTGATAATCGAAATCCTGCAGTTTATGGCACATATTTCATGTGGTTCATCTACATATGTGCGTAATTAGATCAAGATTTATGAACTTTACTTGTAAAAGTACAAAATTGCGATACAACACGTATAGAGTGCGATCCATTTGAAATAGAAGCACCCCAACATTAAAATTAAACCAATTTTTTTTTAATATACTGGGCGACTTTTGTAACTTTGAAACTTTCATATATCTCAAAAAATATGCACATCATCCATAATTTATTTATTTTAATTTAATCCTCCTTGTTGTTGAGGTGTAAGTGTGAGACTCGTAACCTCTCACGTATCAGGGTGCTTGATTTATGCGAGTCCCTTCGGCTCTCATTTATTAAAGTGCTCCCATCGCCTCATTATTTTTCAATTAAAGTAAGACGGTCTTCAAATTCAATGCACTTCTTAATCCGGCTATGCATAATTGCGAAGTATGTTTTATTGGATTTCGCTACGAGCATTGCTGATTCACTCAATCGTATTCTCATACGTTGTTGTTTTTGTCTGTAAACTTTTGAGGTAACCCCACAAAGAGAAACATAGCAGGCCAATTTATTGGATTAGCTCTACCTATCTAACGACCATTGAGCGATCAAGTACTTCGCTGGCTCGACAACCACAATTTCTGTCGCACTTCTAAGCTCGAGTCTTCTAATAGTGTTGGCACTTCGTTTTACAAAATGTCTCGATACATTTGACATTGAATTATCAGAAATGGAGTTAGTTACCAATTTTTTTTGTAGATTTGTTACGTCCTAAAAGCAAATAATGGGATGGGACCCGAATGCCATCACTGAATTTTATCCGAGTTTTCACTTATGACTCCTACCATGGCACAGTCCATATTCGGAATACATTCAGTTTTAACACAACAAACTCCGAAATGTACTAAAGCCAAAGCCCAAATAGATTTGTCGTAAAATGCAGGATTTCCTAATTTACTAGAATATGCATGTTGAAAAACTCACACAAAACCTTCTTACCTTACAGCGTACACGAAGACGCGTACTGGAGAGAAGTTTTCCTGTAAATTATGCGATAAAAAATTCACGCGATCTTCCTCTTTAAATAGACATATGAGAAGACATAATGGCGATCAACTTTCGCGAAGGCAAATCTGCAACAAACGATTTACAAGGCCTCGCCGGACAGAGCGCACGAAGAAACATGCTGGAAAGAAGTGCTCGTGTCGATTATGCGGGCGGGAATTTAAACATGCTTCTGAATTATCGATTCACAAACGGGAACACACAGGAAAACAACCATATAAGTGCACCCTCTGCGATAAAATCTGCCGCAATAATGTGCAATTGAAAGATCATATTATGCAACATAACGGTGAGAAATTGATTTGTTCAACATGTGGTAAAAAGTTCACCAATACGCAAGCTTTTAAGTCCCATTTAAAAATTCATATTAGCGGAGAGACGTTCAAGTGCTCCTATTGTGATCGTATTTTTTTTTAATTTAGCATACTTAAAAGACATTCGCATATACACACCGGGGAAAAGTTTTCGTGCAATTTATGCGGCGGGCAATTTATAACTTACTCCCAATTATTATTTCACAAACAGAGGCACACGGGAAAGCAACGGCATAAGTGCACTCTCTGCGACAAAGTCTGCCATAACGCCTTGCAATTGCAAAATCATATGATGCGACATACTGGTGAGAAATTGACCTGTCCGAAGTGCGATCAAAAGTTCACCAGCGGATATTCATTGAACTTCCATTTAAAAGCTCACGCTGGTGAAAATAAATTCAAGTGCTCCTCTTGTGATCGTACTTTTCTATATTCGAGCGCCCTAAAAAGACATGTGACGACGCACACTGGGGAGAAACCCTTTGATTGCGAATTTTGTGGTAAAAAATTTACACGATCTGCCTATTTAAATATACATGTAAAAAAACATACAAGAAAAACGGTAGAGATGTAAAATCTGTAACAAGTGTACACCCTGGGGCAGAGTCTGCTATAATGCTGTGCAATTGCCAGATCATATGATGCAACTTATTGGCAAGAAATAGATCTGTTCAATGCATGAACAAAATTTACTGGCAGATACAGATTGAACTTCCATTTAAAAGTTCAGTTTTCTGATCGCATTTTTACATGTTTGAGCTACTTAAAGCTACGTACGAGACGTACATGCTAGTGAGAGACCTTTTAGCTGTAAACTTTCAGATAAAAAGTTTGCACGATCTACTTATTTAAATCTACATATGAGACGCATGCTAGCGATGTAAAATCTGCAACAAATTGTCTGCCTTCCTAACCACTTTTCCAGTTCGCGAAAGAGATGGAGGTCGCTTGGTGCTAAGTCGGGTGTTCAAAAATTTCCCATCGAAACTGTTCAAGAAGGGTTGCAGCGGTAGTGTGAGGGCGGGCATTGTCATGGATGGGAAGAACTCCTTTTTTTGTTTTGAATGGCTCTTCGCAATCGGTGTAAAATCTGACAATAAAGAAGGAAAAGGACAATAGGAAGGAATTGTAGCGGCCTGCAATTCAGCCGAAAATGGTGTAATGCAAGTGGCAGATATTATAGGGAGGGAGATGTTTACAGGCACGAACGAAGGTCGAAAAAAAAAAAAACAGCCTTCGTACTAATTTAGATTGTACTCGCTAGTATTAATTCTTTTGAACGCATCAAAAAATGTCTAGAAACGATAACCAAAAAATATAATGCTAAGATAGCTTAGCTTCCTCATGGTATTGATGGAATAATTCACGGCAAACGCAATAAAAGGAGGGAGAAAAAAATACAGTAACACACGGACATGTTTCTGCCTACCCGGCGTCATCAGCGTGGTTTCGAGAGTATTTTTCATATCTCTACCTTCTTATGTCTCTGCTTCCTGAACGGCAGGCATGCGTTTCTTTGGCACTAGAGGGCGCCAAGAAATATTGAGTTTGTCGTTTTGAAAGTTGTGTGTATTAATTGTGAGGCAACAGCGATAGAACGTAGAGATATGAAAAATACTCTCGAAACCACGCTGATGACGCCGGGTAGGCAGAAACATGTCCGTGAGTTAGTGTATTTTTTCGCTCTCCTTTTATTACGTTTGCCGTGAATTATTCCATCAATACCATGAGGAAGCTAAGCTATTTTTTGGTTATTAATTCTTTTGTTCATTTTTTTCCGGTTAAATAGATCAGTCGACTGATGTGTTGTACCTTTTCTTTTTGTATACATATATGTATAATATATATTTTGTATGTATCAATAAAGTTTATATTATTATTTAATAATTTCTTATCTTTGCTGTGTACCGCCAGCTTTGCTTCCTCCTCTTTGTATGTTTTTATGTTTGAATCTGGCAAAGGTTGGTATTTATTACTGAACACCTGTATGCTTCGAAGGTGTTTAAAACCAGAAGAAGAAATTAGTATGTCCACATCTAGAAATCTGCTAGTGAAACCCATATGCTGGTTTATTTCTAAATGAAGAAACTAAAAGTTTGGGCGTTTTAGTTAAAACAAGGTAGGTCATCGGTTCACTACTTACCGAGTGCCCTGTATATCCTGAGATATTTTTAAAACTATAGTGTACGATATGGAGTCTGTTACATTAGCTATAAGTGAAGACTTTTTATGGTTTACACCGTAGCAAATTTTTGGAACTGGATTAGACTTTGCCTAAATACCCCTAAAGGTACTTGAGATTATGTCTACTCCGAGGTACTTGGGATTATGTCTACTCCGAGGTGCTTGAGATTATGTCTACTCCGAGGTGCTTGAGATTATGTCTACTCCGAGGTACTTGAGATTATGTCTACTCCGAGGTACTTGAGATTATGTCTACTTTCTCAAATAAATTTACATCAGGACATGATACGATTCCATGTTTTTTGATTAAAAAAAAAATTGACTAAAATTTGTCCAATTCATAAAACAAGTGACACTTGTCTCCTTTCCAATTATCGTCCAATATCCATCGCGTCAAATTTTGCAAAACTTTACGAAAGGATCATTTATTCTTTTGTTTATAATAATACTCGACACCATCTCTTTCCCAATCAATTTGACTTGTCTCACACAATTTATTGGTAAAGTATTGGATGAACGTGGACAAGTAGATGTTATTTATACGGACCTATCAAAGGCTTTTGGCACAATAGAGCATCCACTGCTTCTATCTAAGTTAGATTTCTTTGGTTTTGTTCCATCTGCTACTGACTTATTGAAATCATATTTAAGTAATCGTGAGTATTATGTTTCTTACAACGGCTTTACATCTAGAGAATTCGTGTTACATACAGGAGTCCCGCAAGGTTCTAACTTCGGCCCTTTTTTATTCAATCTCTTAACAAATCATAGTTGCCCAGTGTTGGCTTACGCCGATGATGTCAAATTATATGGACAACTTTCTTCTAATAATCATGTGAACATGCTACAGGAAAATTTGGACAAACTTGTTAACTGGTGTAGGTTCAACAAGCTCAATCTCAACGTTGAGAAATGTTGCATTGTGTAATATACACGTATCACCTCCCCAATCATTGCTCCTCAGCACGGAAAATAGAATTTAAGGATCTTGGTGTTCTTTTTGATACTGGCTTTACCTTTAAACCACAAATTATGTCAGTTTGTAAGGACGCATTCGTGTATCTTGGCTTCCTTATGCGTGTATCATCAAATCACTTGTCACACCTTGTCGTGTAACCGTTTGGTGCGGATTTTTGTCCCCAAATTTTGTGCTTGGATCTTCTTTTGGAAATGAGAATGGGGATGTCGATTTTCTGGACGATATTGGGCTTCATTCCAAAAAGATGGCTCTACTTGCCACATTGCCAGAGAAACTGCAAATTTATGGCACCAAAAATTTCCAGGCTGTGTAATTTCCCGAAATGGTGACATTGGTTGGCCTACAAGATCGTGCGATTTAACACAATTAGACTTGTTCTTTTAGAGTTATTTTAAGGAACAAGTCTACACAGACAATTGATAATTTAAAAGATAATGTTCGTGCGGTCATTCGCGTAATTAATTTGATTATGTGCAACAAAATTAATTGAAAATTTGGAAGGTATGCAGAAGGAGACGCGGTGAGCATTGTGCTTCACACATGTTAATAAATTGATGAGTTTCTAAAAATTAAGGATTTTATTCGCAAGCTTCTGTTGGGACACCCAAAAAAAAAACTATATTGGAAAAAGACAATTTAATCAATTTAGCATAAAGATAAATCGAATAAAAATTAATTGGACGTTAATTCATCAGCTCTAAGACCTCGAAAGCCACCCAAATAACCTCGCTTCCCGAAATAATTATTTCCTTCGCGGTGGAGCTCTAATTTTGGTATCTAATTCGCGTAACATCTAATTAGTTCCTCACACACAAACTATTTACACAACCACACGAGAACAACACTCGCGCGCACACACACGTATCAAGACGGTGGCTCTCCCGGAGTCCCCGCCCCACCCCCGGTGCCAACTCCATGCGTCGCCCTGTTGCCTTATTTGGACGACAAAGTGCGTCTGCGTCTCTTGCACCCATCTCACCATACATGGGCCAGCGTTACTATTCATAGCCCATTCGTATTATAAAAAGAGTGGCCTACCTAGCGGGAGGTAGTCACTTCTGGCCGAAACGTCCCGCTGCCTTGTAGTGTGTGCTTATTCGAAAACATCTACGATCCCTTTAGGAAAATATAGAAGGAATAATAGACGAATAGGTTAGTACTTTGGCGTATATTTCGTTATTTGGTTCCGTGCCGAAGGGATTACAAAGCAGTGAATCTGTGCGCATAAAATTTGTTGGTGTTTCGTTGATATTTCGCTGTTACGGTAGAGCGTGCGAAAATTTTGGTGCGTTCTGTGGAATTCTCAAAAATAACACGTCGTGTTTATGAATATTTTACGAGCTGGTAATTAGATTTTTTTTCGAAGGTGAAATTTATGTTGTTTTAGTATTTAAATGTTTTTTTTTTTTTTTTTTTTTTTTACTAAGTCCAGTGAGCAATTTCGAAACAATAGAAAATAGAAGTGATAAAATAAGATCAAGTCTCATGTTCTAAATTGTAATCCGGATTATTTTAATTTTCCAATGATTTTCAATTAATTAATACCATAAGGGTATTGCATAATAGTGTACTGTTATAAACAAAAAAATAAAAATAAAATAAAAGAAAACAAATAATTGGAAAACAATTGAAATTAGATATCTCGAGCATTGGTTGGATATTTTTTTAATTTTTTTCGTTGAGTTAATACGAAAGAATTTTCTTAAATAAATATAAAAATAATTATTTATTTTAATCTTGATTAAATAAAATAAAATTGAGAGCTAATTGAAATTTATAGAAAAAAAAAAGATATGGTTTCAGTGGAGGTTTCAGGAAAAAAATGCGAAATATAATTCAATTTAAAAAATATAGGGGAGGAAGGGTGGAGGTTCTTAGGTTCTTAGGTTGTCAATAACCAGATACATTTTAAGTAGAGATTACAAATTTATTTTAATTTAATTGAAAAGGAAAGCGTTCCAATCGAATGTAATTTTCTCTAATTTATTTATTTTTCTGTCTTAATAAAAAACAATTATAATAAATAAATCAGCGACTACCGTAATATAAAAAATATTATATTTATATGTTCCTAATAAATAAAATTTGTTAATTCTAATAATTAAATAATTAAAAACATTCAATATTGATATTTGCTCCTACAACGTACCTTTTCCTAAAAAAAAAAAAAAAAATAAAAATAGTGGCTAACGTAATTTTAAAAATGTTATATTTGTATGTTCCTAATTTAAATTCCAAAAAATTACTAAATGAAATTTTATAAAATATTTATTTAAAAAAATGTATCGCATAACAGATATCGATTACGTAAAGAATATTCACTTAAAATATAAGGGGCGAGAGGGGAAGGGTGGCAGAAGGGACTCAATAAAAAAAACAACTTAACAACACAACACAAAAATACACTTACATAATTTTTTTTTTTTTTTTAAACTAATACGGCAAATCCATTTGAGGGGGAAATATCGAGTAGATAAAAAAAATCATCAAAATTTACAAAATCATTAAAAAAAATATATATAATAATTTCTATCATTATTTCAGTACCCCAATCGTTAATCAAACCCGACCAAAATGTGTGACGACGATGTAGCTGCTTTAGTCATCGATAACGGCTCCGGAATGTGCAAAGCCGGATTTGCCGGCGATGACGCCCCGAGAGCTGTATTTCCCTCGATTGTAGGCAGGCCGAGGCATCAGGGTGTCATGGTGGGTATGGGCCAGAAAGACTCGTACGTAGGTGACGAAGCTCAGAGCAAAAGGGGTATTCTCACCCTAAAATACCCGATCGAACACGGCATTATCACGAATTGGGACGATATGGAGAAGATTTGGCATCACACCTTCTACAATGAATTGCGCGTAGCTCCCGAGGAACACCCTATTCTATTAACCGAGGCTCCGCTGAATCCTAAGGCTAACAGAGAGAAGATGACTCAGATTATGTTCGAAACTTTCAATACCCCGGCGATGTACGTTGCTATCCAAGCGGTCCTCTCTTTATACGCTTCCGGTAGGACCACCGGTATCGTATTGGATTCTGGAGATGGTGTATCCCATACCGTACCGATCTACGAAGGTTACGCCCTTCCCCATGCTATCCTCCGTCTAGATCTCGCCGGTAGGGACTTAACTGATTACCTCATGAAGATCTTGACCGAAAGAGGATATTCATTCACCACGACGGCCGAAAGGGAAATCGTACGTGATATTAAGGAGAAACTTTGCTATGTCGCTCTGGACTTCGAGCAGGAAATGGCCACCGCAGCATCTTCGACGTCTTTGGAAAAGAGCTACGAACTTCCCGATGGACAAGTTATTACCATTGGTAATGAGAGGTTCAGGTGTCCAGAGGCGCTGTTCCAACCATCCTTCCTGGGTATGGAATCTTGCGGTATTCACGAGACCGTCTACAATTCGATCATGAAATGCGATGTTGATATTCGTAAGGATTTGTACGCCAACACTGTGTTATCTGGTGGTACCACGATGTATCCAGGTTAGTATTTTTAATAATTGTTTTTTGGGTTAATTTTAACCCAAAAAACTGGGAAAATGAGATAAAAAAATGGGATCTTGGTAGTTTCAAAGTAAATGCTTCTAATCCACGTTCTCAATAATTTTCCATGAATACCAAAAGGATAAATTGTAATTTTTTTCAGGTATCGCTGATCGTATGCAAAAAGAAATCACAGCTTTGGCACCATCGACAATCAAGATCAAGATTATTGCACCGCCAGAAAGGAAGTACTCCGTTTGGATCGGTGGCTCCATCTTGGCTTCACTGTCCACCTTCCAGCAGATGTGGATCTCGAAACAGGAATACGACGAATCCGGACCCGGCATTGTCCATCGCAAATGTTTCTAGGTACCCCCCTCCTCGCTCTCTACGACGTTGTTTTCTTATTTTTACTACACGATGTACTTTATTTATTAATATTACTATTTACTTATTGACTATTGAGATACAATTATTAGGGTATTACTATTATTACAACTAGTCCCGTTGTACTGCCAAGAAAGAAAAAAAAAGACTATTTATTATATAAATAATTAGTAATAATTATTACTTTGATTATTATATTATTGTATTATCCTTATAGTAATTTATTATGAAGATTTAAAAGAATATCGTATTATTACCGCCATTTGTATCTTTTTAAACGATGAATTTGTTAGTGATACATATTACTAGTGAACTAAGTCTCTTTTTCTACCCTTTAGTGAAGGGTTAGCTGTTTATAAATAGTGTTGTAATCGATTTATATAAATGGATGACGATGAAAAAAAAAGATCAATGTAAATAAAATAAAATGACTGATTTGAACAAATTTTTTTATTTATTAATCATCTCTAACAATAAGTTTTCAGAAGAAAATAGAAAAATAAAGAATTTCTGTAGATTTTTCAACATAATTTCCATTTAACTCTATGCACTTTTCCAAGATTTTCTCCAGCTTTTTTAAGCCCTCCAAAAAATTTGGAAGCTCCTCAAAATAGCCAATCTGTTTGGATAATGATTTCTTCGTTCGACGTGAACCGTTGTCCGTGCTTAGAAATAAAAGGAAGTCGCTGGGGGCCAAATCCGGTGTATACGCTGGATGTTGTATTAATTCCAACATCAATTCGTGCATTGTCTTGATGGAAGAGGATTTCTTTTTCAAATAAGGGCGCTTTTCTTCGATTTCTTCGCTCAACCGGTCCAATAACGAAGCACAAGCCAGTTATTGTTCAGCTGAAAACATCGTTTGGGCGAAGGAATTCCAAAGATTTCAATTCGTCGTTGGTTACAGCAATTGGGCATTTCAAAATCGCTCCTGCTACGAATTATGACAAAAGACCTTCGTGTACACGCATACAAGATTCAGCCGACCGAGCAATTGAAGCCTACGCACCATCAAAAATGCTGCGCGTCTACTAATTGGGTCTTACAGCAGACTGCAGTTGATAACGAGTATTCAGCGACAACGCCCATTTCCACAAAGCTTCGCTTTTGGGGACGCCAAAATCAATCAAAAGAGATTGGGTGTGGATTTTCGTCCCAAAATGTGCTTGGATCTTTTTTTGTCCTTTTTTCAAGTAATTGGTGTGGATGATTCCGCGTGTATCCGAAAAAATAGAGACCATCACCTTGCCGACTGATTTCACCGTTTTCGCCTTCTTCGGAGTCCGCTCGCCCTCAACGATCCGCTGTTTTGACTGTTTCTTTGTCTCCGGAGTATAGTAATGTATCCATGTTTCGTCCATAATTAGGTGGCGACGGGAAGGCTCGTTAGGATTACGACGGAAAAGCATCTAATCAGTTGAGGGATTTTGTGCAAAATTGAAAACACTTGCGATATGTTTGTGGCCTCAACTGTTTCGGGCACTTTGATCCGTCGATCATTCGCCCTCGTACAATTCCAAACGGAACGAGAATAAAAAATCCAAAATCCTTCTGTTAATATTTCCGGAGCGATTTATACATTCTACATTTGGGTTATTGGTTAATTACTAAAACACTCCAAAGATTTTCTTCTTGTAAAATTCTTTAATTTAATTAAAAACTTGTCCAAAACTAAAAATTAATTTGGAAAATGCATCTTACCAAACATGGTATTGTAAAATTTAATTTATAGCTTCTCAGCTTCCTTCAAACGAAAAAGTACTTCCAACAGATCTATTAAAGCCAAAAAATAACAACATAAAGTTGAAGGAGAAACAAGCAACTAGGGTAGTTAAGCCCGAACACGAATTCCAAGTAAATATCACATTAATTTGTGTGTAATTTTGATCTTGCAGAATATTTAATGCATATTTTACTTAAAAGTAGAGATAATTACATAAAAATAAAGAAAAAAAAAAGAACAACAAAGTAATAAGCAATAAGATAAGAATTTGTGTCCGAATCTTTATTCTTAAAGCAGTTGAATCAGATTTTGCGCGCGGGATTTACAATGGCCAATGTTGATTCTATAATACTTTGTAGACGCGTTGTTTCATGGGAAATACAATATGTCTCTGTAGGAAAACTATTTTTTTTTAATTTTTTTGATTTATAAAAGCTGCATTCTCATTGGTGGGCGCTCTTTTTTTTTTGAAAGAAAATTGCAATACACATTTTCCTAAATACGCTGACAACTATTAGTTTTAAATGCATAATTCTTTTGTTTTTTTCTTTGTTTTTCTTCTCAAGAGCAATTTGACAGGAAAGAGAAAAATATGTAATTGTATTAAAAAAAAATAAGTTTCGATAGTTCTTCCATTCGATAGTTTAATCGTAATTTTCGGACACGCTGTATAATGTTTTCGGAAAATTCTTTCGGTTTCTAATGCTACCTTATACGGTCAACGCTTCTGCTAAAATTTAAATTTTTTAAGTAAAAAAAATATCTAGTTGACACGTACTTCCGGTATAATCGGAAGTCTTAGCTAATTGAAAATATTTTATTTCAATAGTACATGTATGTTGTTATTTGCCAACGTACGTGCTTATATGAATCCCTTTCACTTGCATCATATCGTCTCTATCAAAGATCTACAGCAAATACGCGCAGAATAGAGGAAGATCAACGGGAAAACCCCCGGAAATCACGATGACGTTGAAATTCCAATTGTGCGAAACATTAATCCTTACAGATGCGACATTTTCGAACAGAACGAGTAAAAAAGAAAGCAGAATTTTTCGATAAAACATCGCCGGCGAGTTATTTTTCGTTTCCGCGTATTCGCGATATCGAAAATATCGAATGGAAGAGGCCGCTTAAAATGCCGCGTATTCGGGTGAAATCAGGTTAAACGAAGTCCGCTTTTATTTCGCGGAGGCGAGTCGAACACTGCAAAGGCTTCGCGTATAATGTTATTAACGTTTTTATCATGCATACATAGGTACTCTGCGCGGATGATTGGGTAAACCGGATCAATACGCGATGAAATAAATAAAGCTTTGCGGATTTGATTAGACCTGGTAAGAATCTATTTTGATCTTTTTATGATGTTCTTCGCGGAAAATCTTTATTCATATTGATGGAAATTATTAAATTCAAGGGAATTGTTCAAATGGGGACATTTAATTTTAAGGTGTGAATTCCATTGGTGAATGGGAATGTTTACATACGAGGCGAGTTCGACGATTACATCCCCTCAGCAAGAGACGCTGCGACTAGGATTGAAACAATTGCATTTTTTCGCTGGGTATTTATTGCTTTATGAGGGGTAATTGGGATTTTCCCAGATCAAAATAGGAATTTTAAATGCGACGAAAATTTAGACCCTGTGCATTTATCACATTAATATAAGTAAAAATGTTTTAATTTGATTCTTCTCTTTATATGTAGCGGTTGTGCTGGTAAAGTGTACACATTTTACCGCGAAAAATTATATTTTATAAAGTGTTTGCAATATGGGTAGAAAAAAAGCGATTATCCTTTATTAGAAAGGGGTAAAGTTCTAGCCTGGCGCCAGGATGGTGTTAATAAGAAGGAAGTCGCTCGTCGGTTACGAAGAAACGATCATTGCGTTAGAAATTTCCTAAAAGATCCGGAAAATTACGGCAAACCAAAAGGCCAGGGGCGACCGAAAGCTGTAAGTGAGCGGGATGAACGCGTGATATTGCGGTGTGCATCCAATTCTTCTGCGTCGGCGAGAGTTATTGCAGAACAGGCGGGGGTACAAACGCACGTGCGTAATGTTCAAAGGATTTTAAAGGCGTCACCGGTAAATATCACGGAAGAAAATGTTGAGAAAACCGCCACTTTCGGCGAAACACAAAGCGAGGTTGGGATTTGCTGAAGAACACGTATCCTGGAAGATACAATGGGAAAAAGTTATATTTTCCGATGAGAAACGTTTTAATTTGGACGGACCGGACGGGTACTCATTATTATCATGATCTGAGAAAGGAACCAAAAGTGAAAATGATCGGACAATTAGGGGGCGGATCTGTGATGATATGGGCAGCGATTGGTTTTCGCGATAAAAAAGAGATAGTGTTTTGCACAAACAAAATGAAATCTGTGACGTATAAAGACTTATTGCGTGACAATCTTCTACGTTTTGGAAACCAATGGGCCGGGCGCAATTCTGTTTTTCAGCAAGATAACGCGCCAATTCATAAAGCAAAAACCACTGAATGGTTTAAAGAGAAGAAGATTAAAACTTTACAGTGGCCGGCACGGTCGCCAGACTTAAACATTATGGAAAACATGCGGGGTGAATTGGCACGTCGCGTTTATGGCGGAGGCCGTCAATATTTCACGGTACAGGAACTGAAAACTTCAATAGTGACTGAATGGCAGAATATCCCTCAAAATTATGCGTTAAATTTATATAAATCTATTAATAACAGACTATTGGAAGTGATTAAGAATAATGGAGGATCTACGCTCGTTTGTTGATTTTTGTTTTACATTTGCAACAGAGCGTCTAAATTTTTGTCGCAGAAATTGTTTAAACATTGGCGTAATAATTTATTATTTAGTTCATATATTACTGTAAGAGATATTTTTAAGTTTATTTTACTTTTACGAATAAAAACTTAATTAGATATCTCGCTAGTTTCGCAAAGAAATGTTGTAACCCTTAAAACCCGTAAAACATCTTACCGCGTCTAAGTTTTTGTCGGGGAGTGTAGGTACATTACATACATAATTATATACGAATCTACAATTTCGAAATTACAATCCCGAGTGAACCTTTTAATTATACCCGTCGATCAGGGGCCTCTATATCGTAACGCCTTGATAGCCCTCTAGGCATATCCTTTTTTTCCCGTAAATTTAATAATATTTTTATAATACAATGGAAGAAGCATTAAAACAAATTGCTAGCGTATTACAACAATTGCAATCTATGCAAGGTAAAATAGTTAAAAAACAAAATACAAATCAAGCTGATTTACAACAATTTGACGAAGCAAATGAAATATTTTATTTATACATACAAAGATTAGAAAATTACTTAAAATTGCGAAATTTAAATGATAATTACCGCCGAGAATGATAAGAAATGTGATTAGTTGTCTAGGACCAAAACACTATCACTATTATTCACTATTATTCAATATTATATCACTATTCTAACTAAAGAAAAGAAATATGGCGAGCATGAAGGTGAAAGTATTTCGAATTATCAAGCAGAATTGAAAAAATTAACAAAAAACTATTTTTTTTTTGGGAAAATTGTAAGAAGCCAACACTAAATACACATCTTCGATCACAATTTATTAAAGGAGTACGCGACAATGAAGGAAAAGTACGTTTATTGCAACAAAGTACAAATATTACCTTTGAAGAAGCCGTAAAATTAGCGTTAGCGATTGAATCGTCGAAACAAGAACGTAAAGAACTTCGAAATTCACTACAAGTAAATTTTATTAACAAAAATAGAAATAGTGTTCAAAAACAAGATAATGCAGAGCCGAAATCGTCACATACGAGACAAAATAACGGGAAATTTAAATTAAAATTAAATTTAAATGTGGGAAAAATAACCATAAAGCTAATGAATGTAAGAATCTACAATGTGAAGATTGCATTAAACTGGTGTGGCTATAATCATTTGAAGCTCAACATTAATATGCCTCTACGTAAATAACGTACATATTTATAGAAAATGTATTTCTTACTTGTCCCTGAATTAATTTTTTCGCCACGTGGTCATTGTAAACTGTATCAACTTAGCTCTGTTTGTCAAGGGCTTCCGATACCAATTGAGTAAAACTTAAGCTTAAGTTCGTAACTGTAGAATGTTTGATCGTAGATCCATGTTGATTGGATGAAATAAAGCTATTATGCCAACTTATTGGATTGTTGCAACAATGCTGCGAAAGAGAAACATCCGCATTTGGCGCACTTGTATCGTCGCCATGGCAAAAATCCATAAGTTCGGATAAGAATTGCTTCCGCAATCACCATATTTCCAATGAGGTGATTCCGGAAATAAACGCCTATTTTGCAGGGTTGAAGACATCGTATTTTTGAGATGGGATAGAAAAACGTTGCACTAATCGACCTCAAAGGAGATGATTTTTTTTTCTTGCCAAGGGCAGGTAAGTAGTTATCGAGCTCGCCCTCGTATCATCGGTTTTCTGTTTTTTTTTTTTTAATTTAGAACCAGTAGATTTTGGGAATTTAATAGAAATACGGTTGTCATTTCTTGTCGAAGCTTGAGATCAACGCATATCGACATTGTTGATCAAATGAACCAAGCAACTTAACTTAGCGTCCAATGGTTAACTTGTAATTTAATTATGAACATGACTATGCAGACAATATCAGAATTTTAACAATAATATTGCTTTTCGAATTATTGAAAGGTATCAGCATCTGAAGTTTGCAACTTAATTGCATCTAGCTCAGTCAGTTTGCAACTTGCAGGGACTTGTCACCAGACTTCGGAAATGCACACTTGCGTACGCGAATTTTTATTTAAATTTTGGTACGAGTACGAACGATGGAGAGAGCACATCTACACGAACGTGGATGAAGTTTATATTTTTTCTTCTTCTCACGCATGAACACAAGAACAAGAACAAAAAGACCCAATTTTAAACACGCGCGCTTGTGCGCGAACTCATAAATGCAGTTTTATGTTTTTCTCAAATTTTTCGTACGCACCGTATATTTCATTTCATCAATTAATAAGCAGCTCGTTTAATTTTCGCCGTCATCTCGACAAATTGATTCCTTTAACTTGCTTCCCAATGACCGCCATGCTTCTTGGCGCTCAACCAAAATTAAGACCACGAGGAAAAACATTGGCTATCATTCCAGATGAAAATAAAGCCTTCGATGCGGCAAGCCAATCGCTACCTAACGAAATTAGACTCATACGACGTTAGGGGCTCTGCTCTGCGTTAGAGGCAAAAGTTAATAAGCGAACGTGGAGGTTTCAATTACGCGGTGTAGCCTAAAGATCAGTCCACTTTTATCTATCAGCGATACATCCAGACGCCAGAACTACAGTCTTCGAATGTTCGAAAATATTTTACACCAAACACCAGAAAGGTAGGGGAAATCTTATCGGGAATTTGTCATAAATTAATCTGCTGAGTAAGCACCAGCTGGGTATGTGCAGTCGACAATGGGATATTCACAATTATCATTGCAAATTTGCAGCCCGAAACACCTTCATACAATTGGCATTTTAAGTAGTTCCACATGTACATGTAATAATGAGTCTATGGCCGACATTAATCGAACACTTTTTCGGCGTTCAGTCCATGTCAACGAAATAACTAAATTTATGAGCGCTATGAGGTGAATTTTTCCGCTGCTGCTCTGCTTAAAGGAGCGGAGGATTTGGATCAAATTTTGTTTGAAACTCAAGAAAACTCCAGCTGAAACCCATCGTATGTTGAAGGAGGCTTTTGGCGAGAACGCCCCGAGTCAAGAAAGAATATTTGAGTGGTTCAAGCGAGGCCGAGAATCTGCGGATGACGATGAACACTAAAGTATCGGTACACTCCGTACCACACAAATTATTATTTCTGGAATTCTGGAATTTCGGGCAAAATGCAACATCGCAAGGGTCTTCCTGCGACTTTTAAAATTAAAATCAACTTGAAAGGGCGTTCGAATTCTATATTTCCAAAAATAGGAAAATCGTTGGATACACGTGCTGGAGGTGACTACTTTGAGGGTGGCAGAAGTGTCTGAAAATTGTTTTTTTAACTAAATAATAACCTCAAAAATGTTTCAAGCAGACCAAGTGGATAAGATCCTCAAATCTATCAAATAAGACCATGAATTTTTTAAAAATTATTCTTCCCAGTTGAAGCACCGTTACAAAAACATCAATTTAAAATACCACGAGGAATTATACGCATTCCTCTTTGGTTTAATCCTTCGTTTAAATCTAGATTCTTATCCCATCCATCCTACGCTTTTCTCCTTTTGCCTTTGAAATTTCTCATCCAACGTAGCCTTTTTGGGAACATGGGAAATAAAGTGAGAATGAAACAAAAAAAAAAAACAAAAGAAAAACGAAACAAGCACGCAATGAAAACATAATTTACGAAGCAGTGAGAATTCAAAACGAACTCCGTCTTCCACTACCTTGTCAATCGTAAGTTGTATACTTTCACGGTCAAATATGACCCACTTCCGAGGTACGGAGCGCGACTCTAACCAGTCGCGCACGATCTAGTGTGCCGCGCCGTTCGTTGTACGACTGTCGCGAGAATCGCACCTCGGTAAAAAAACGAAAAAAAAAACACCTCGCGAAATCGCGCAACGAAAAACCGTAACGTTGCTTTCGGGTGCCCCGTTATACAAGCGTGCGCTGGATTTTATTTGTCCACAACTGTTTTACCCAATCGGTACTTACCTCGCCTACTACATTGGATAATTCGATTTAAAAAGGACCTTAAAGGTGAAAATTAGAAGAGAAAATAGGAAGAATAAAGAAGTAAAAAAGAACGAGAATAAGGTGAGTTTTTTTTTTATTTCTGTTTTCTTCCAATAGCATCGGAGGAGAGAAATTTCACTGCAATTCAAGTTCACACCTATTAAACCTTGCTATACGGCCGTTGTTTGTGTATATCTATGTGTATGGAAGCGGCTAGAATGAAATGATGCATTACGTAGTGATAATAGTAGGTTAATACAGTGTTTATTTGACATACATTTTATGCCGTATTAATTTTTAGTGAGCGAAATTGTTTCAAGAAAAAGTGTACGGCGGTCTCGTTTTCGATGTTTCGTTTGGGAATTCCTCGTAATAATTGCAAATGGTCCTTGTTCTAAGGTTTGGTACTATCAAATCTTCTTTTGCTCAAATTTTATATTTATTTACAATTGAATTAGCGATACATACACTGTCGTTCAGAGAAGTTCGGTCGGTTAGTAAAAAACATGAAAAGGTTACAGAAACAAACGAATCTAAAAACAAAATGCAATTTTATTGTATGTACAGGTAAAAAAGACAAAAATAAATAAATAAAAAGTTATTCTGGCCTAATATAACATACTGCACATTATTTTTTTTTTTCATCGAAAAAACCTCCTTTGCTGTTAATCAATATTCTAGGCATTCTTTCGATAAGTTTTCTTAAAACGGATTGTGGAATATTAATCCGTTCATGTTGCGGAATATTCCGTAAATGTTCTTGTGAAGTTGGGCATATTTTTCGGATCCTCCTGTCCAGTTCATCCCACAACAACTCTATCGGGTTCAAATCTGGGCTTTGTGGGGGCCATGTCACTACTTTCAGGGTGTGCTGTTCTTCTTGCTTCTTTAGATAGTTCTTACACACTAACGCAGTGAGTTTGGGGTCGCTGTCATGCATGAATGTAAAGTTACGGCCTATTATACGCAATCCTGACGGCACTGCGTGATTCTGGAGTGTTGCAAAATAATTTTCCTTCCTCATTGCACCCTGCACTCTGCATAAATCTCCCGTCCCAGCAAAGGAGAAACATCCCCACACTAACACGGAACTACGCCCTTGCTTTGCTGTAGGCACAATGTAGTTCGGGATCACTTTTCGGTTTTAGATCTCCGGACATAAACTCGTCGATTTTGCCCAAAAACCTCAAACTTTGACTCGTCACTCCAAAGCACGTGTTTCCAATCATCTAACGACCAATCTAGATGAGAACGAGCCTACTGTAGCCGTTTTGCTCTGTTGCCCGACGTAATAGGGGTTTTCGAATGGCAATGCGTTTGCTTAATAATACGATTCTCAAATCTTCAGCTTTTGTTGTTTTCTTGGATGCTCCAGGACGAACAGGATTTTCTATGGGTTCTATGGGTTGCGTATATGACCCTGTATACGTTTTACAACCAGGAAAGTCACTGTCTTAAAAAAATAACTAAATTCAAGAAAGCGGTTGCTTGTCCAAAATAAGTGAATTCTTCCTTTTGTCACGAATTTTTGTTGCTATGTCGGAGCTACCCCCTCTTTATCTTTATCGGCAGTTTACTGGAACACCCATTTTCACACGACAGGTTTCTTTTAATAGACAGGATCGCATCTGTATCTACTCATTCTGCATTTTAATAACGAAACAAGCTGCCAACATCCGGTATGTGTAGACTCCTTTGGATAAAGGCAACGTTCTATATTCAAGAGAATACAATCTTTTCTTGCATACAGACATTCTTTTTCTGTGTGTAACAAACCAGATTCGAGAAGGATCTCTGCACCCCTAAATCCAGGTTGACTGTGTACCAGCAACCGCCCGAACTTCAAGCTATCAAGAAGCGGCTTGCATTCACTACAAGCATTTTTCACAAACAATATTTTGTTATTTCCATCCATTTAATGTAAAGAAAGTTACTTGTTAAACCTCCATTTTTACTAGTCATTACATAGTCTTTATGCTTTATACATCTTTTCACATACATATTTTCCGTACTAAGATCTTTATTTATTTTTATAAAAGTTTATGTTAAGTTGTTGTAATTAAATCTGAAATTCCTTTAAAGTTTAGGCATTCCGCCTAACCATCTTTTCATAATCGTCTTTCGGTATTCTATATTCTTATTTAATATTTTGCATTATTGTTATTATTATTGTGTTGCATTCTGTGCTTCTTTGGACCATAACTTTCCTACACTTTCGTAAGTCCGTCTATTATATATAATAATAAAATTCAACGCGTAAACTTGTATCTATCTAAAAAATATACGGAATGTTGATCCCAGGATTAAAACCGTCTCTATAGCATGTGATGAGTCATCCAGGATGCAGGCGTTTAAGTTCAATTTATTTATTTAATATTATTTAAATACACTACCCGACAAAAACATAGACGCGGTATCGTTTTTATTTACGAAAACAAAGTTTATAGACATTATATAAAATGTAAATGAGGGTTATTAATACTTGTTATGTAAATAGTCCATTTATAGATATTTCTGGGTATTTATTGCTTTACGAGGGGGTAATTGGGATTTTCCCAGATCAAAATAGGAATTTTAAATGCGACGAAAATTTACACCCTGCGCATGTATTACATTAATATAAGCAAAAATGTCTTAATTTGATACTTCTCTTTATATGCAGCGGTTGTGCTGGTAAAGTGTACACATTTCACCACGAGAAATTATATTTTATAAAGTGTTCGCAATATGGGTAGAAAAAAGCAATTATCCTCGATAGAAAGGGGTAAAGTTCTAGCCTGGCACCAGGATGGTGTTAGTAAGAAGGAAATTGCTCGTCGATTACGAAGAAGCGATCATTGCGTTAGAAATTTCCTAAAAGATCCGGAAAATTACGGCAAACCAAAAGGCCAGGGGCGACCGAAAGCTGTAAGTGAGCGGGATAAACGCATGATATTGCGGTGTGCACCCAATTCTTCTGCGTCGGGGAGAGTTATTGTAGAACAGGCGGGGGTACAAACGCACGTGCGTAATGTTCAAAGGATTTTAAAGGCGTCACCGGTAATATCACGGAAGAAAATGTTGAGAAAACCGCCAGTTTCGGCGGAACACAAATAAGCGAGGTTGAGATTGGCTGAAGAACCTGGAAGAAACGATGGGAAAAAGTTATATTTTCCGATGAGAAACGAAAGGACGTCTCTCCGTTAGTGAGTAAAGGTCTTTATAGAATCCTTTGGTCATGTGGTTTGGTGTATATCGGCGAAACAGGACGCTCGGTCAGACGAAGCACGAACGTTACTTTAGAACACGCCTCCTGTCGAATTTGGCTCTCGCTGAACATCATCTAGACACTGGCCACCAGATGTTATTCGGAGCGACTTCATTACTTTGCAGTTTTTCCGCAGGGCTCTAGCGTTGGGTCACCGTGCTAATTGTGCCCTATCACTATTCCCTCCCCTGAAGAAGCGTCATATGATTGTGAGCGAAACGTCGAGTTTTCGATTAATGATCACACGGTCCAACAAGGAACTCGTTTAGTTCTAAATCATATCTTAATGTGTCTAATTACGTTAAAATATAGTCGTAAATATTTATACCAACATGTTATGGTTGTTAGCGTAATTTGTTTTATCTTAGCCTTTGTCGCAATAATGTTGTCGTAGAGATGACTATAAAACTGACGATAAATATAAACAAATGGGTATTTTAATTCGCTAAAAATTTCCAAGTAACAATATTTACTATTTCTGAGTCATCGTGTGTAACATTTATTTTGAAATTCTTATCGTATCAAGCGGTACTTTTCATGAAGTGGCGTGACATCTTATACGCATATTTACCGCATTAAGAAAACCTTATACCCACATAATCATGCAAATATATGTACACTGCCGTTCAGAGAAGTTCGGTCGGTTGGTAAAAAACATGAAAAGGTTACAGAAACAAACGAAACTAAAAACAAAATGCAATTTTATTGTATGTACAGGTAAAAAAGACAAAAATAAATAAATAAAAAGTTATTCTGGCCTAATATAACATACTGAACATTATATTTCTTTTTCATCGAAAAAACCTCCTTTGCTGTTAATCACCGCTCGAACTATTCTCGGCATTCTTTCGATAAGTTTTGTTAAAAGGGATTGTGGAATATTAATCCGTTCATGTTGCAGAATATTCCGTAAATGTTCTTGTGAAGTTGGGCATATTTTTCGGATCCTCCTGTCCAGTTCATCCCACGACAACTCTATCGGGTTCAAATCTGGGCTTTGTGAGGGCCATGTCATTACTTTCAGAGTGTGCTGTTCTTCTTGCTCCTTTAGATAGTTCTTACACACTAACGGAATTTTTTTTTTTGTCGTTGTCATGCATGAATGTAAAGTTACGGCCTATTATACGCAATCCTGATGGCACTGCATGATTCTGGAGTATTGCAAAATAATTTTTCTTCCTCATTACACCCTGCACTCTGCATAAATCTCCCGTCCCAGCAAAGGAGAAACATCCCCACACTAACACAGAACTACGCCTTTGCTTCACTGTAGGCTCAATGCAGTTCGGGATCACTTTTCGGTTTTAGATCTTCGGACATAAACTCGTCGATTTCGCCCAAAAACCTCAGACTTTGACCTCGTCACTCCAAAGTACGTGTTTCCAATCATCTAACGACCAATCTAGATGAGAACGGGTCTACTGTAGCCGTTTTGCTCTGTTGCCCCGACGTAATAAGGGTTTTCGAATGGCGATGCGTCCATGAAGGTCCGCTTGTTGAAGTCGACGTTTTACCGTACTCGCCGAAACTTGTTCTTCACGGCCGCGATTGACTTCGGCTGCTATTTGTGGCGCTGTTAATTTTCTATGGCGTTTGCTTAATGATACAATTCTCAAATCTTCAGCTTTTGTTGTTTTCCTGGATGTTTCAGGACGAACACGATTTTCTATAGTTCCAGTTGTCCGATATCGCTTTATGATGTCATTTACTGTTGAACTTATTTATTTTTTCAGCAATTTGTCGTCCCGAATATCCTTCTTCAAACAGCGTAATAATGCGTGAACGTTTTTCTACGCTGGTAGGCTTGCCACGTGCCATTTTGAAGTAAATTTTCTTAAAACTTTCGCGCAAAAACGACAGACGCACACCAACACACGTTTAACAGTAAAACGAAGCAAATTTATATCTTTACGCCCGTGATAAATAAACAAGAATGATGCTGCGGTATATTTCCTAAATGTATTGTTCGTTAATAATCCCCAAACGACCCGTTTCAAAAGATCGGCACTTCCTAGAAATTCTTGGAATGATAATAAAAGGGACTTTATTGTGGTCGTCGCAATATTTCTACTTTACATAATAATTTATGGCTTTAATCCCTTAGAAAAGAGTGTATGCTTAATATTTTTGTAATTTTATGTATTAATAATTATATACAGTGTGATATAATAGATTTTTATTGTATGACCGAACTTCACTGAGCGGCAGTGTACTTCTACGCTATATCAATTGTTGATTGATGAATTAATACGACACTTAAGTGTCGTATTAAATAGTATAAATGCGATCAAACTAAAAGCAAAATAGCCAGTTTACCTCATAATTAATATAAAGAAGAAAGAAAATATGATAAACATCAATGGTGACGTGTGACAACGTGGAAATTGTTACCAGACGAGGTAAAATACGCTGTACGTAACAAACACTCTTTCGAAATGCCTACAACCTCCGATATATCTTTAACTTTTCAATTTTTTTTTTTTTATGTTGGGATTTGGGACTTCAGGAAAGAAAATAATTCGTTTACTTTGCTATTCTTTTCATCGCTAATGGTTATCTACTTTCTCAAGCAATCTGTTCGTTTTTCCTCGTCATCCATTTTATTAACAACTACTTTTTAAAATTTTCTTGGTCGATTAAATCGAGTAAATCTTCAATGGAAAGATGATCGTAAGTAGGCACATATGTAATCAGTTGAAAAGCACGTTAAATCCCAAATTACTTTTGCAATAACAATGACGTTACTAATTTTTCGCCGTTTTATAGCGAGATAAAGCAATGGTTTGTGGTACTTGCGGTATTTCACATCTTCAACGCAACGATCCGCACTCGATCTTGTTGTGGGTTGAAGTTACAGCGTCGTACAAACGAATCCGAACTAACATACTTACAAAGAAAAGTACCCAACCTGCATTTCCATTTTATGAAATTCGGGTGGTTTGTAGAGGGCGAAGGAAAGTTTTGAAGATCGTGTAGGTGCTTAGCATTTTTCAACGGCTATCGAAATACAAGATATTTTTGTGGCAATTCATTTTTTTTTCATCCCGCACAAGATTAACATTTAAGACTCCGGGTCAGGCGAAATGGTGTTCAGTCGTCTAGGACGTCGAATAACGATCTTCCCGCAGCTACAGGAAGGGTTGTATCTAATCCGACAGGTAGAAGAAAGCTGCGGAGAATTTAGTTTGAAGGCTAGAAGAAGCAACACAAGATCGTCATAGGAGACAGAGGGCTGCAAATCGCTTACGGAGGGAGGCACGTGATTGGAGATGTCTTTCCTCTGATGAGTTCAGATTCCCTTCACATTATTCTAATAACAGCGTTTTGGTGTGGGGAAAAGTATCTTGAAAGAAACAAAGCTCTACGTGTGCCATTTGTAGGTGGAGATGTTAAGGTTTGGGATGGCTTATTTTTAAACGGTCACACCGAGTTGATCGTTGTGCCATTTGTAGATATTTATGAACGACGTCATTGTTACCAATAATAATTCCGTTGGGGTGCCCTTATAACGCTGAACGAGCTCGCAGAAGCGCTAGTGGAAAGCATGCCTCACTTTAAAGTTGCCACCTTTAAAATTGTTTATTGTGTTTTAACATAAATATAACTTACACATATTCATTTTCTTTACTCGATTTTATTTTTTAACAATTCGATTTGGTCTTATTTTTTTTTTTATTATATTAGCATTCGCTGTATTTAAGAAATACGAATTTTGGGGGGATTTTTAAAATAAATTGAATTAAAATTTAATAATTCGCATATGTAGTGCATTATTGTAGATAAACGTGACGTGATACGTGTTACACAATTCACTATTGTTCGCTACTTAAAGTTCACTGCGTATCTATTCCATTGTTAATAACAACACGCGCAATAAAGTTAATTGTCTCTAATCCGTGTTTTTTGATCGTTCCTTTATTTCTATTTCCGTAATTTAAACGTGAATAACAAGCGCGCATTTTTTTTTTGTTTTCATTTAATAAGCAGAGATCGCTAACAAATGTCTATTGTATTGTTACAGATCGATATTATGCCAAACGGGATCCTTCTACTTTGTATATCCGTTTGGATTGTACGCATATCAGGTGAGATTATTTGATTTTTTTTTGCTTACTTTTATCTCCTTAATCTACTTGGATGCATTGATAAATGGGCGTGATAATGAAAAAAAAAAAAAAATACAAATATGTACACAATTAACATCTAAATTTAGAATATTTAAATGCGGTACCATCCCTTATTCCGTCCCATAAACAATTTTTAAATTATTTGTTTTTCTTCATTTCACGTTATTCTAAGATATTAAGAAGCTATGGATTAGTGTGTGATTGTTTAAATAAAATATCAAGTGTGCTATATTATTCTAAAGGTAAATTTATATGCTTTTCAATAGTGTAAAAATATATAGGGTGTTCCATATAAAAAAACACAAGTCTTGATAATATCTCAAAAAATAGGAGTTTAAAAAAAGAAAAAATTAGAGGATGGGATTCCGCGTCAAAAAGCGCCTTAATATAGTTTTTATATAAATCAAGCATTTTCACAAATAAAAAAGTTACAAGGGTTTTTAAAAATTGCACATTTTAATAGAACGCTCTGTATCTCTTATATTAAGGAAGATATAAAAATAGGGATTTCACCAATCGATTTCTCTTTAAAATCGAGCTCCAGAAGCTTAGGTCAGTTTTTGTCTAATTCCTTTAGAAATATAAGTTCCCTATTAAAAGTATCGAATTTGGCCCACTTTGTACGTCTATGTGTTTCATCCAATGTAAATAAATGTTAATGCGCCCACAAATCTGATAATTATCAAGTTTTAAACATATTTTCGAGATGTCGTTTGAGGAATTTTTCTAAGCTTATAAATTTTGCAATTTATCGAAACCCGAAAATCAAAACCGTCCGTCATCTTTGGCGGCTATACATGTCGTAAAAAAAAAGAAAAGTCTAAGAAATGCCGGAAAACATTAAAAACAAGAGACTCTACAGCTCTGTCAGTATAGAGCGTAAGTGTAAACCAAGTTTGGCAAAAGTGGACCAACAAAACGCCAAGAAGAGAGCACGAGAAACGGATGAACGGATTTCCCAAATTTACAAAGATATGAGGCTCTGGGTTGATAGTGGATGCAGACCTTCGAGTGTTGTATTCAATGAAGAGCATCTTATGTAGGAATAGGCGTCAAGAACGTGGTATTTTATCAGAACCCGAATCTGCTGATGATCGAAATCGAAATCCTAGAAAGTATCCTTCTGAATGCAGAATGGACCGTCCGTCCTCCTTGCTGACTACAACGATGGTAATGAAGATCGACTCGTACGTTTTACAACAACAAGAGGAAGAGAAATTATTTCAAATTTCAATTCATTTTTTTTGTGGATGGTACATTTAGATGTTGTAGTAAGCCGTTCAGTCAGCTATATGCAATACACGCTGATGTAGATAGGAGTTGTATTTTTTTTTTTCTTTCTTTCTTTACCCATCGATGCTCCTTTAATCTCTACAAAAAGCATCTTGTTCGATGAAAATCTCTATCGTCTGAGTGGAGCTTTGAGACTAGGAAACAGAAAAAAGTCACTGGGGCCTTGATCTGGTGAATAGGGCGGGTGGCGTATTAAGTCGAACCCCAATTCGCGAATTTTTGTCCTGGCGGCCATTGAAGTCTGAAGCGGGGCATTACCTTGACGGAACAAAACTTTCTCGTTTTTCCGCAATGTCTGCTTTTAGCTTGTCGAGTGTTGCTGCGTAGTATCTTTCGCTATTGCTTTTCCTTTTTCAAGATAATCTATCCCAAAAAGCAGTCGCCATTACTTTCTTTTTTTTTCTTTTTTTTTGGAGCCGATTCACCTTTCGTATTCCACCGTTTCAATTGCGCTTTGGTATCAAGAGTGTATTGGTGTATCATAATGTCCAAACAGGGCTTTCGCCGCGCTTTCGGGCGAGCTTTTTCATACCTAAATAGTCAATATATGATAAATACGATCTTTTTGGACGCCGGCAGCCTCTGCTTTTTTCTCTAGAGTTTTTTTTGGTACAGTCAATAATCGTAGACGAAAAGTCATAAGAAATGAAAGTGTCTCCGTTCATCTTAAACACCAACAGGCACAAGAGATTGAATTTGGCAAGATAAGAATCGCGCTGTTTATAAACGGCAGCAAATGTAACGTTTTTGGGTCCGACAGTAGAAGAAGATTTTGACGAAAATTTAATGAAGAAATGGAAATGGAACATGAAACATGAAGGAGATTAATTGCGGCGACTGAGGTTGAAAATTTAACATTTATTGAAGGTAAAATGGATCGATTTACATGTCTCGGTAAACTTCGTTACGTTAACATCTTCCAATACCAAACACTCGGTTTTTTCCATATATTTCGTTGTAATTTCAATTGAAAAATTATTTTCTAACTTATCTACCGCAACGGGTAAAGAAATTAGATCCACTTTAGAAATTGGAAAAACGTGTTTCAGGTGGACCTATTATAATAGCCAGTAGGGAACCGAACGCTATCGAAATCGACCAGGAACCAATATCCTACGACAAAATCCGCATGCTTGATTCTTGGAACTACAAACTGCCAAGTCACAACATCCCCATGCTTACGGACAAAATCAGAAACCATACGCTGCCCGAATTCGATGGCAATGCGACTGTAAGTAGGTATTAACGCTTCCCAATAATTAACCCAATAATAGACTTAGCGGTAGATCTTAATGAATTTGCTTTAACACGAGCAAATGCAGATAACATTATCATTAGTTAAAGCTCGTAAGTTCTTTAATGTTTGTATTTTTATGTGTTTTAGCCTCGATTGATTTGGGATATAGACCAGGACAAGAATACGAACTTACCACAATTCGTCGACAAAGCCTTGAAGCTGCTGAATTTGAAACAGGTGGCTTATGAGATCGAGAATTCTTTGCTGTCGAAAGTGTCGTGCACCGCATGCAAGGCAGGTTAGATAAGTATGAGTTGCAGAGGTTTACAGTCCTACTGTTTTTTAAGTGTAAGATGCTTATCATCTAATTCATATTTGGCAAAAATATTCTTATCTGCAGTTCATTTAGTTTTTACTGCCTTTCTAGGAACTGGACTTCTTCAACACTACATCAGGACCGGAAAATCGGAAAAGGAGATCAAGAAAACCATCTACAACTTCTGCGTGAACCTCAAGATTCAATCGCCGAGAGTATGCGAAGGCATCACCGAATTATTCGCGGGAGAAGTTATCTACGTCTTGGGAAAATTGAAAATAGGTCTTCGCAATGCTTTATCTTTCGAATATCTCCGATTTTGACAGCAAAAAATTTCAGGTCCGGACGAAATCTGCAGCTTTATCATCGGCGATGGATGCGGTGATGTTTACAATCCTTATCACGAATGGGAAGTCATTTTCCCACCTGTTCCGAAGCCTAAAATTGAAGAACAACGAATTCCGGAGGTATACACGACTCCACATATAATTTGCAAAATAGCCTTTTACAATAATTTAATCTCACGTTACAGCCGCAAGCTCCATCGTTCAAAGTTTTGCATATATCGGATACGCATTTCGATCCTTATTATTTGGAAGGAAGCAATGCAGATTGCGCAGAACCTCTGTGTTGTCGTCTCACTAACGGCCCTCCTTTATCCAAAGAACAATCTGCTGGCAAGTATGTCCAATGTAAAAGCTTTATTCTTGTGGCGATTGGGAATACAAAAATGAAATTTTTTCCAGATGGGGCGATTACAGGAAGTGCGATTCTCCGAAGATAACCGTTGATAACATGCTGAAACATATTCAAGATACACATCCCGTAAGAGAATCAATTCCCCCTTTCCCAAAATTTGATTCATCATGAAGGGCAAATCTTTTAGGATATCGACTACATCCTTTGGACCGGAGATCTTCCACCCCACGATATATGGAACCAGACGAAGGACGAGAATTTGAAGATAATCAAAGAGACCGTGAAGCAGATGTCCGAGATGTTTCCAAACGTACCGATCTTTCCAGCGTTGGGAAATCACGAGTCTGCACCAGTTAATAGGTTAGAAAAAACAATTTCGGGAATTTCACCATCGATTTAAAGTATTCTTTCCGAAATGTTAGCTTCCCACCTCCATTTGTCGATTCACCAGAGAGCTCGATATCGTGGCTTTACGACGAGATGGATACCCAGTGGCGGAAATGGTTGCCGAGTTCGGTAAGCAATACAGTACGAAGAGGTGCCTTTTATTCTGTTTTGGTGAGGCCAGGATTTCGACTAATTTCCTTAAATATGAACTATTGCAACAACAAAAATTGGTATGTCTTATGTCTCATGTGGAATTTTGTTGGTAATAATAAAAAAAAAATCATCTTCAGGTGGTTGCTTTTGAATAGCACCGACCCAGCTACTGAATTGCAGTGGTTTATATACGAGTTGCAGTCTGCCGAGTTTAATGGAGAGAAGGTTCATGTTATAGGTAAGTTTATCCCAATTTAACGGTCCAAGTCAAGTCCTTGGATTGATTAGCGTAATCCTTGATGGAAATACGATTCTTGGTGGATGTTCAGAATTTTCCCCAAGAACCAACATTTCGTGTTAATTTCAAACAATTTCGCGTTCCTTTTGCAGGGCATATACCTCCAGGCCATTCAGATTGCTTAAAAGTTTGGTCAAGGAATTATTATGCCATAATCAATCGATACGAGTCTTCGATAGCAGCGCAGTTCTTCGGCCACACTCACTACGATGAATTCGAAGTATTTTACGACCACCACGATATTAGTAAGACTTTTGCTAATCCATCTTCTTCCATTCTTATTTGAAATTTTTACCTACCCTTTACTTTCTAGGTCGACCAATAAACATTGCCTACGTAGGACCGTCCGTATCACCATACTATGATCTAAATCCGGGATACAGGATTTATTACATCGACGGAGACCACGATAAAACCACCAGGGTTAGTTGTAACTGGCAACTGTGGAAGACAACAGGTGTCAATTTGAATCCCGATTGATGGAAAATTATTTTCCTGTTATAGGCTGTCATGGACCACGAATCTTGGACGATGAATTTGAGAGAAGCTAATCTATACGGTTATCCCATCTGGTTCAAGTTGTATACGGCCAGGCAAGCTTTCGGGATGGAAGCATTAAGACCGCAGGATTGGGATGAATTAGTGGAGAAAATGACAAATGAACCGCAGTTATTCGAACTGTTTTATAAGTATGTAGTTGTTGAACGTCTTCGTTTTATTACCGAAAAATTAATCTTCTTTTCCAACATAAGATATTACTACAAGGCAAGTCCAGTTCGCCCCGGTTGCGATATAGAATGCAAGAAGCGCATACTCTGCGATCTGCGGTCCGGCAGATCGCACGATAGGAAGAATCTGTGCCAGAGCATAGAGTCTAGGATAGATACATCGGCGACTTTGTCTTGGCGTGAATGGTTTTACAATACAATAACGGTGTCGTAAGTAAATTTTGCTGTATTCTTCAGTTCTTCTTGTAAATATGATCCTTTAACATCTCGAAGGAATAGTTTCGAGTTGGGATTTTTTTGCTCTGGGGATGATTGGGTTTAAGGAATTTGTAATTTTCATAATCAATTTTGTAAATATAACATCATATCTAATCTCTCAAGCTATGAACAGGTTTTAAAAGGATCGAAGATTCTTCATTTGAAGTTGTAAAAGCTTATTTCCTCTTGTTTAACACGTTGGCTGCCACCATAAGAGAGTTCTGGCTTTACCAACAGGGCCACGAGCAATTCAAGGTTGTGTACAGTTATGACATGCTTTATTTATCAAATGTCAAAAACTAAATATTTTTGGTAAAAAAAAAGTGATATCACCGGTGATGCACATCATTAATAATGTTTAACCATAGGCCACGTGCATCACCGGTGATATCGATTAAACAAGTTCACATCTTCTTCTCTTATTCGATATACTCTTGTAAAACATTCGAAACAAATATATTTATTATTTGTTCACCATAAAAAGTTGATACTAGATTTGCTTTCTTTACACCCATGTTCCGCCTTCCTTCTTTGACACATTTCTCCTTACATGGTGTGCATCTTCATCTCTTTTTTCTATTGTCCTTCGTTTTGCTTTCAGTAGTTACGAAAAGATGCTTATGTGCAAGGCTGCTTTTGGGACGTTGTTGATTTATTTCAAGTAAGCCTAAAATTAGGTTTTCTCTAAACTCGCTGGTCCGAATAGTTTTCTTTTTGGCAAAGTGTTTGAAAATAAGAAGCAAGTTGTCCTGTAGCCCTTATCTGTAAATCATTTTTAATTGTAAGAAACGATACATTCCGTTTATCTTTCTATTTGGCAACTTATTCAGCGAAGCTTTCAAGTTCAGGCAATCCTCTTCTATTTTTTCTCCCAAAGTTCCCAAAAGATGAACATTTTTCTCGAGAAGAGATTTGGCGAGTGGTACTGACGTATAGAAGTTGTCGGTCCGATTTTCTAAATGAAGGAATATTTAAAAAATCGGATTGCTCCAATAGTCGGCTATTTTACGATGTTTCATCAGCCCCATGTACATAATTATTGCGAAGAATTTTGTTATTTCTTCCCGATATGTTGGACGCCAGTTTTTCATCCTGGCATGCTTAGAAATTCCTTTATTTTATATAATTTGGGATGCATTTCTATTGGTTTCTAATACGATAAGATCTAAAATCGCGTCATCGAGAAATCTACGGCAAACATCAAGCGGAGTAAGGTCATCTACATTATCTGGATATATTCCCTGATGATAGTTGAAAGATTCCAAGCCCTTGGTGCAATTAACCTCACGCCATTCTGAATCGTCTTCAGAAATATTTTCTGCTTGACGTTCATCTTCAGCTGATATTCCCTTTTCTGAATTTGCAGTAACGTTTTCTGGTTCACTTTCGTCATCCCATTCACTTTCCCCACCACCGTTGCTGTCGTGTGAAGAACTGCTCTCTGAAGGTGACTCTTCCAAGCCTTCCCGCTCGTCGCTGGACTTATTGGCTTCTTCCCAAAGCTCTGCATCTGTCAGCGGTCGTTTCCAATAGTTTACGTCCTTCGTACATGTTCTGTTTGCTCTACTATTACTTGTAGAAGATTGGTTATCTATTGTTAATGCTATAATGAATAAAACAGTATCACGCCTTAAAAAAACACAAACCTCCAAGCACACGTTTTACTTCTCAGAAGTAGCAAAACTCTATTCTCGCTTGTTTAGGCACAATAACACCGTTAGTTTACTCACAAAGAAACCATCAGCAAAAATTAATAATTCGAAGTAACCACAGAGACCAAACAACGTAAATACTGGCAAACACCTAGTTGCAACGCACTTGATGACTCAAGATGCTGCCAAGCCACAAAAAAAATCATACAGCACCTTGCGCAATGCTGTCTGTGTGTCACGAGAGATACACATGGCCCCGGGATAAAGATTTACTGTGTATCACCGGTGCTACACATGGCAGCCAACGTGTTAACATCTAAACCCTTGATAATATTGTTGAGAAACTTTGGCAGAAAATTTTGTAAAAATAAATTACTTTACTGCCATAATACGTTGGGAACAGGAATGGAGGAATCCAGCAGTACTATTCAACTAATATCGGAGCTGATCCTTCAAATAATTGCATGTTAATCGTTTCTTTCTTTACAAATCGACAGTGTTGCTAACCCTACAAATTTTTATATTGTTCGCGAGTCTAACGACTTTAAAACGCAAAACACAAATTAGGGGTCTTGGGAAAATTTAATTTTTTTTTAATTTCTTCCGATCGTGAAGACCATGATTGAATCAAAATTTCATTTCATTTCCACAAACAGCATTGTTTACCCCGCAATATTGAACATTGCGAGCGGTGGCGAAATCAAGGGCAACATTTTCTGTTGTTAATCTTGTTGATCGATGAAGCGGATTTTAATCGGGATGGTGTCTTCGGTCTGCACAATAAGCACTATTGGAGAGGTAAAAACCCTCAACAACCGTAATACTGAATCGCTAGGATGGGTTTCCTATTAATGTGTGGGTTGGTCCTAGATATTGTAGTCTTTCTCAATATCACCCTGTATGTGCGCAAAGCATCGGAGTCGTCTGGTATCTTACGCTAAACATCTTGAATTTTAAATATCTTTTGTATAAGAATATTAAATAAAGTCTTAGTTACTCCTAGAAGCTGTCGTTACACAAGTAGACGCGTTTTTCCGTATTTGTGGGGAATTTCAAATTTTTACGTTTGTTGATAATTAAATGAAGCTCTTATTTTTGGGGTTACCAGCACTGTAAATTAATTAACATTTATTAAACTTTCCAGATGTTAAGTATATAAACAATTAAATGTACATACATTTAATTGTTTTCTTAATTTTTATCTCTTTAATTTTATTTTATTTCTTGTAGTATGGTATAAGGTCAAAGGTTCTGCAATACTCTTACATATCTTGAAAATCTACTTGGTGAGTGCTACCGATTACCTATTTAACACGAAAACTAATTTTCTATATTATAATCGGGGGTATTTTTTTAAATTGCGCGGATGATTCAAGTTGGTGCTTCCGGCGATAAAAATTCTATTCGTATGAGTTACGATAAGAACTACCAACTTAATTCACCCGCGTGATTAAAAAAAAAATTCGCCTGGAATCATTTCAAAGTACTCGGAAGGCGCATAAGTATCTGTATTTACTAACAAAATAATAATTTGTTTAAAAAATATATTTTGTAATACTTTGAAGTGATAAAGAACCAATTGATAAGTATAGGCCTGCAGAAACGAGTGCTTTCGCAGTGGCGTACGGCTCGGTTACTAAAATAATGTAAGTAATTATTTACTATTTTAGTTTGATTGTGTTGTTGATGTAAATTGACGTTATCTGTTAGATTTCCTAACGAGGCTTCGAGGTCATATACTATATTTAGCGCTTCATATAATGGAAGCTTGGTGTTCTCTAATTTGGAAATAGCATCTAAAGAATTGAGTAATTTTCGGTAGTTGTTCGGGCTTTTTGTGGAATTAAATTTAAGATACAAGGTTCAATAATGTGCAAAAATTTCTTATAATATAAAACAGCTTTAAGCCACGTTCCCCATCTCGTCAATATCCATTGTGGTGGCTGAGGAATGCCCGGATAAGCCTCTTTAAACTCGCGAATGCGTTTTAAAGGTTTAATAAAAAATTTTTTGATAGAAACTATTAATTTCCTTTGGATAATTTGGAGCAAACAGGTTCCATGAAACAATTGAGGATGAGATTGTTTTAGTAACTTTCCAGCTTTAACGATATTTGAACCCCCATCTGTAACCAACATTACAAGTTGGGTTACCGATATCTCGAACTTCTCAAAGGTATTTATTATAATTTCGTACGTAAAAGAAGCGGTACGGATACCACGTCGGTTTTTAAAGTGCGCACTAACACATTTAAAATACAATTGTTTCTTGCATCCATTGTTTCATCCACCGTCAGCGATATCTTTTTATTTTTTTAACTCTGCCTCAATTTGATCCGTAATCGTGTCTTTCACCCGCGGTAAATTAAACCGTAATTGGCAATCTTCATTCCGGAATATATTCTAATGTCGGAAATCGGTTAAGAAATCTATTTAATAACAAAGCACGCCGTCGAATCGATATCAACAATCCAACTCATACACATGCTATGCATCCCAACTTCGGCTATGTCCGACCGCTTTCGAAATACATCATCGCCGCCAATGAGTGCGCACTCGTTTCTGCAAGCTTATTGATAACTCTAAATTTTTTTTTACTTTTGCCGTTTCTAATGATTTTTTTTTTTAGGATGTCGATGCTGTGGTCGATACCACGTCTTACAATACAATTACCGAAATATGTTTTAGGTTTAGGTTAATTTAAAATCACTTAGCAAATGCTTTTAATCTAGAAGAGGAATTGCGTTAGTAAAAATTTGAAATCGACATGTAGGTACCAAATTTTACTGTTATTTATTTATTTTTAATTTTTAGTGCAAAAAAAAAAAAACTCTATCTAATTTATTGCTTTAAAACGAAAGAACTCGTACACTTGCTAATATTAATTGCTTTTATTTCTTTTAATTCAAATGGGCCCTAAGTATAGAATATTTATTGGTAAGGAAAATCTGTACTATGTAAATAAATTTAAATGACCTTTATATTGTAAATATTGACGATTAAGTTCGGGAGAAATGTAATTTTATTTAATTTTTTTTCTTAATTGGATTGTTTGAATTTTGGAGAGTGAATAGAGTGCCGTTGTATATTATATATTATACCTATACTTATAATTAGAGATGACCAAGGCAGGTGAAATTATTACTTTTTTGCAGCGACTAGACAGACTCGCGTTTTGTCGACTCTCGGGGAAACCCACAAATAGACACAAAGCTGTCTAGTTGCTACAGAAAAGTAATAATTTCACCGGCCTTGGTCATCTCTACTTATAATACAACAATTGAAGGCTGTGTATTTTTGATTGTATCAAAATACATTTACATATACTAATAAATAAAATGTAAGTTTGTATGTAAAAAAATAAATAAAAAAAAACATTCTTTTTATATAAATTAATGTAATTAAGTAAGACGACAAATGAAATTATCAATAAACTATTTAGAAAAAAAAAAAACGCTTACGATGTTTGTTTGTTTTATTTTTATTTTCACTTTGCAGGAACCAAAAATGTTTTTATTTAGAGGCCAGGATTTTTGGGTATTCAGCACGTTTTTGGAACTGCGGGGTTTACGATTGACAGTTTCAACTTAAGGTTCCCGTTAAGAAGTTTTGGGCAATTCTTCAAAACCTCTTTCTCTCGTTTCTTTAATCCTGAGTAATAAAGCATTAAAAAAAAAAAATTATAAAGTCTCGGGAGCAAATTTTTGATGCGGCTTATCCAAAATGACTATTCCGTTCCCTCTATCTGCTTCTAAATAAAAAGAATTTTTATTTTTGTGGTCCTTAATAATCCTGAAATTGCCTGTGTTATTTTTTAAATTTTTAACTTTGTCCAGGTTTTTTGAAATTGCAATTTTGCACGCACAAGTTTCATTGTTAATCTGAAGTAAGCCAAAAAAAATGTAAGAAAATTACTGTTTTACTTCTCGCTTCTTCAATTTCCAAACTTTGTCGGCGAGGTTTCTTAAAATTTAAAACGTGGTTCCAGTCTTTCTTTTCTTCTTCTTCTACTTCTGACTATTTGCAAAACTTTTCAGAAATGGGAATTGGCTGATAACTTATTTAATGCAGCTAAATATTACTTACCAGACATATTCTATTCGCTTTAATATTTGGCCCAAAATTATAACCCGAATACCCTAATTTCGAGAAAATATTATTTTAGTTGTAATTCAGTTTTTGTTGTGGTCTCCTCGTAAATCTATACACTTTTCCCATCGACGTTCCCATCTCTTTAATCCACTCAAATGGTTGTTGGCATCTCGTTCTGCAAAATGGGCATTCGATGAAAATCTGCGTTCCTGGAAGCGGAAGTTTGGCCTCAGGTAACAGAAGAAAGTCGCTAAGAGCCAGATCTAACAACGAGTGTCTTCTGAAGTGTCCCGACACTTTCTCCAAAATGTACCCGTTTTTTTTTCGGAATTTCTATTGTCTTACCTTTCACAAAACAATGATTATCCCAACAACCAGTTATCGATGGAAGTTTTTCTTCACCTTTTTTCGTAACCGATTCATCCTTGCCAGGTTTGTGTCTTGGCATCAGGAGCGTACCGGTGTATCCAAGCTTCACCTACAGTCATTAATCCAAGCCAAAAGTCCGACTTATTTCGCTTAGTCTACTTCAACAAGGCTTTGGAAATGAGCGGAATGAGTTTTTGAATGAGCAAACGCGGCAGCTTGGAGTATTAAAACAAGTGCAGCAAAACGTCACAAAATAAAAATAATTTAATAACTTTGCATTGTATTTACTGATTTTCCGCCTTTTCTTGTCTTTGATTAAGATCGAGGTATCGTCGGCATAAAGACAGAGCTTGCCATCAATATTAAAAGACAAGTCGTTGACGTACATTAGAAAAAGTAACGGACCTAGTACAGAGCCTTGCGGTACTCTATATTTGATGCTCGCAAGATCTGTTTTGCAATCTTGCAACGCTACGTATTGTTTCCTTCCAGATAAATATTTAAGCAACTCGTGTACCACGGAAGTACAGCCTGCTAAGAAGTATTGTGCGGTCAACCGTGTCAAATGCTTTGCTCAAGTCTAACAGGTGACTGATATTCGTCAAACACTTCCCGTTTTGGCGGTCTTTTAGCAGCATTTCCACTGTTATCGGTAGTGGTTGCAGTTTTTGGCCAACCAAAATATTCATTGTCTACCAAATTGGAGTTTCATAATGGTAAATGGTACAGAGTTCGTCTAAATAGCGTCTATCTGGCTTTAATTTGCGTAAATGCAAAAATTTAGCAACTGCACGATATTCAATTTTTTCCATCTTTACAGAAATACGAACATCGACTAATACAAATGACTGTTAAATAACAACTGAGCGCCTAACATGGCTGAAAAAGATTATTTTGGCTGGTAACACCATCTTCATGTTGAGGCTTGAAACGTTTCGAGCTAGCCTCGTATATACGTTTGATGAATTATTTATACCTGTTGCACCAGCTTACCCGAAATATTTTACGAGGACTTAGCTTCGGTTGTATTTTAAATGGATCGTCTTACATATTCTTAATTAATTTTTAATTCTAAAATTCGAGATAATTAAGCGGGCAGCCTGTGTAAAAATACTAAAAAATTTTTAGGATTTTCCAACACCTTCAATATTAACCTAGAACCTCGAAGGTGTTTCTTAAATAAACAACGGGTGTGAACGCCTTCATTCTTCTTGGAATTTCAAGAATACAAATTAAACACTATGTATTGACAGTAACCTTCTTTATTTAGCTATAATAACAAATCTTTTTTGTAAATATGTAATAACATCGGTTATATATCAAAAAATATACTGTATGATCAATTATTCAACAGGAATATCCTAACTAACCAAGTAACTATAGGTACGTACTTCAATACTTCGTTGAGGAAGACTCCCTAATCGAAAGCTATGCTGAAATCCGTCTTGAAAGACCTCCTATCAATGGAATACATGTTATCCGCGGTACATTCGTATAATCCAGCGTCCATCTGGGTTGCAGGGTCAATCTCCAGCTTGCTCTTGACTTTTTCGGTCCCAATACGCCATTCGTGTATATTGAGGTAATGGTGGGAGAAAATCTCGGAGCCATCTTTATACCAAGTGATGTGCGGCCTAGGGTTACCCGAAGCTAAGCAGATGAAGGCTATCTTGTGTCCCAGGACGTATTCATAGTCGAAATGCGACGCCATCAGGATCTTTGCGCCATTCTTATTGTTGTAATAAAGATCTGACTCTGGATCTCTGTACTTGCCAGTTATGGGTAAGCCGATTTGAAATTTGGATTTGGTGCGACTTCTGGATCTTCCCCTTCTGGTGTCTCCCAATTCCAGCATCGCGACGAGGCACAACAGGAAGAAACAGAGACTTTCGGCGCGCATTTCGTCGATTGCAGATGGCTAACAAGAGCAACGTTGTCGGGTACTTTCCGACCCTCTGCGGACTGGATGGCCGGCTGTCCCCCTCCCGCCTGGTCTCTTTCGAAAAAAAGCGCATTATGGCAATTTAATGTAATTGCCCCGGCAATTGATCGGGGACCCTCTCTCGTTTGGATGCAGTAGCGACTTGTATTGCCGTGATTAGTGCCGTTAAGTAGGCAAGACTAACGCGATGCCATTTATGTTTTTATTATATTTGGAGGATGGTATTATTCTGTATGAATATGTATACAGAGTTCGGAAAAATATAAATAAATTTGAGTTCTTCTAAGTTCTTTTGGATAAATTGAGGTTGCTCCTAAGGCACTCAGAGGAAGAACTCTTGTTAAAGCAAAGCAAAAAAAAAAGAATTACCACCTCGACTAGGGCATTGGCCGATGTTCCCGAAATATGCTGAGAAAGAATTAACAGATCGAGTGATTTGCCTTTCCAAGCTCTTCTATGGATCAACAAGGGGCGAAATTAAAGAATGTGCGTTTGAACATGTAAGCAGAAATAAAGAAAAAAAATAAAGAAAAGCAAAAAATGATTTGTAAATAGAAACCATTCTATTTCTCTAAGGCAGCTGGAGACAATAAGAAGTGGATAAACCCACCGTTTACAATGACAAAATTGAGATAAATTTAGAGATTATCCGATTTAGACTTTTTTTATTGGAAGATGAATGAATTTAGCGAAGTTCCAATCCATAAACGCTACCTTTATGCGGCTTATTTTTGAAAATCAGCTATTGCGAAACAATAATACGACTCAAACTTTGAATTCCAAATTAACACCTTTCAATTAGAGATTTACTCCAACACGAGGTCAAATAAAATTAGCGTCTTTTCACGAAAATTTTATTTTGAAGCAGCATGATCCAAGTGGTGCAGGGACGCAACTTTAGCCTAGATTCTATGCTTTTTTGTGACGTTTTACACCACATACAACGCTATGAAAAATATATCTAAATTAAAAAATTCTACAAATTTTTGCAGGAGGCTGTACCTCGAAAAATAGGAGCGATTCGGCCGCTTCGGGTTGCCAGACGTACTGTTTTACAACGTTTATAGTGCTTGAGAACAAGAGCAGTCTAAACAATAAACGCTAAAAGGAATAACTGCAAAATAATGCTAACATAGTAGTGTTGATGGGATCACTCACGGCAAAAAGCAATGTAAGGAAAGGAAAAAACACTACCTCACATACATGTTTCTGCCTAATCGGCGTGGCTCCGAGCGTGTTTTTCTCCGCCTTACACCGCTATTTGCCTCGCGGTTTGCATCGTTTCCCTTCGAAACAACTAGCCGGGCATTTCTTATCGTTTTCTAGTGGTAGAGGAAGTCCATGTGATAGACTTGATTTGTACCTTCGAGAACGATATCCAAATCCTATCTTTGAGCTTCTAACGACATTTGGAACAACTTTCATGTACATATGCTACGTTTAAATTAATCTTAAATTACTGTTGACATAATTTTCTATTTTCTTAATTTTTAGTTACCCTGTTTTGTTAATTTTTAATCATAAATTTGGATAAAAATTGCAAACATCTGAATAAATCGCCGATTTATAACACCGGTTTGGAAATGTGAATTAATAATTGTTGCGTGTTTTTTAAATGGTGATTGTTACAACCAAAAAAAATCTAAAAATATTTTCTCGGACCTTTGAATTTTTTAACCTCCCTGTAATTGAAAGCGATTTTTTATAGCAAATAAAAAAAAATTGCATAATGTAGTGTTAATAGCAATTTAGAAAAAATAAATATTTTTAGTTTTAAATACATTTAAATGTTCTTAAAAGGGACCATTAGAAATTTCATTTATTCTAAAATTTTACGAACCCCTGATTTTATACCGAATAATAGAAAAAAAAAATAGAATTTATAACAACTTAAATAAAATAAAATATAATCGATATAACAAAAAAAAAATTTTAACAAAAATTCGAATGTCGGAATAAATACTTCTGTAATATTATAGAAGTAAATAATAATTAAAAAAAATTAATATAAAAAAAAATCTTGGTATTTAAATTTAAAACTATACGAGGATGTGTAGCGCCATCTACGAAGTAGTAGATTAACTGAATATCATCCATTTTTCAAGCCTGCCATCTGTTAGAAAGACATCAATTTACAACTAAATAGAATTCGGTAATTCCACGGATCTGTTTTTTTTTTTTTACCAAATATAAGAATGCTAATTTAAAAATATAAAAATATTAGTGGGCCCTAAACCCCTACATTTTACAAAATAATCTTTAGAGTGTAAAAAAAAACAATTTTATCGCCGTCTCTCACTTAAATATTATTTAATGGATCTCATAGTGACAAGTTGTGTGTGAAACTTCCCAATTCTCTCCTTAATGGAGAAATTTCAATTGATCTGTGGCAATCTTTTTGAACAAATAAAACAGATTATTACTGAACAACATGAGCCCCCCTGTTACAATGACAATGTTTAAATCCGCAGAACCAAATATAGGTAATTGAATATTTACCATTATTCCCCCCAATCCAAAATTTCCATAAAAAAAGAACAAATATAATTTAAAAAATGAGATGTTAAAGACGGGATTTAAAAATAAAACAATTTAGTTGTGAAACACTGCAAAAATTATATTTTCCAACAAAATAATGAAATAACAATAAAAGCATTCGTGGAGAACCAACTCCAACAAATTATTTTTTATCCAAGATATGTTTTTGCTTGATATGTGCTTGATAAAGCGCCCACATAATATACATATGAGGGTGTCACCCCATTCACTAAAGGCTACTGTTTGGTCAGCTTCCCGTAGTGCAGACGATATCTATGCTCTAACGTAGAATTTTTGCTAGTATTTCGTGCCCCTAATCTCATTTGCTCGGTTTCGAGCAAAAGCTGCTCATCTTCAGATTAGCTGAGACCCGTTCAATAACAAAATATTAGATGACGTGAAGAATTAACGTTTACAATTAATTATTCTTAGATAATCTCGAGCGCCTTGGCCAACATCCATCAAATGTATGATTTACGTTACCGCAAAACAAGAATTCCGGTACATCTTGAATATTATAAAATTCTGAGGAATGAGATTAATCGTGCAATTAAAAGGGAGAAAGGCCCTTACTTCAAATATCAATGTGAATTCTAACGATAAGAAAAGTCTCTAAAGGAGCGAAATACGGAAACTCATTCTCCGAGGCTGAGGTTTCACTTTCTTTAAGTACGCTGAAAAGTAAAGCTATTCTTCAATTAATAACTCGGTTTATCCTCGTATTTGGAAATCTTCTTTGATAATACCTATACCGAAAGCATCTCAGGTAAAAGACATGAATAGATTTAATAATAATTGAAGATCAACGACACAAATATTCTGCCTAAATACTAGTTTTTTTCAGGTTTTCGTTCCCATTACTGCTTTAGCATAAGACGATATCTTAAAAGCAACAGACAACGGAAAAGCGAGAGTGCCCGGTTCCGTTTATGCGTCGTGCCCCACTTGACGATTCTAATCTACCAAATCGATAAGACCTGATGTGCTCCTTGAATCCAATGCCTATCGCTGTTTTCGTTTGACCGATATAGGCTTTACTAATACCCGAGTATCATAAATTTGTATGCGTCATCTCACGTGATATACTTAAGAACCTTCTTGGTAATCCGGAAGATGAACCGAATATGGAGGAAAGGCTGAGAATTTACAAAATTGCGTGTAGTGATTGCGACAAAGGCCATATTGGTTAAACGAAAAGAGCGATAGGCACCAACTAAATAACGACGCAAATTAACGAAATAATAATAAAATTTAAGATAAACTTTTACCTGATACGTGCATAAAGCGCTTTTGGATTTGAATGAACATAATGTCGGTTTGTGTTCGATTTGATGAATTACCTGGGAAAGCTGGTCTAATCTAAAAACATTTGACTATTGGATCAATTACTCCTGCCACCATTCACGAAAGGCTATTGTTCCCTTTAGTTTTACGTAGCGTGAAAGATATTTATCCTAACGTAGAGTTCTTTGCAGAGATCTCCCTAGTGCTTATTCTTAGTTGCTCTTTCATGGTTTTCAGCATATGTTAAGATAACTTATATGATTTAAAAGATATCTTAAACCTCTAACACCCTATTGAAGAAAACAATAATATACAGGTGTTCCATTTAAAAAACCAAACTCGTATCGTTTACTTACTTGGGACACCTGTACATATACACATTCATAAAATGATTTTACTTTCAACCTGGGATAATAAAAATAAAATGCGGCAATCGACCGGATTTAAATGCAATATGTAGGCGATGGAGATATTTTTAGTACTAGTCTCCGATACGAAGCCGGAGGAGGAAAAACCCCAAACATCAACAAGCGATTCGCGCGGGGGACGCTCCGAAACGACCAAAACAACGCCGACGACAGCCACAACATCGAAGGCGACCAAGGAACGCACCGTACGCAACGAAGGATCGCGGTAGGCGGGTCGCGCGCTCGACATCGATCCACCGAAACGCACTTGCATTCACGCCGTTTTCAAGGTCGCTGCGCGCAAGGGCAAATTTCGACCACTTTCCAGAGCGGGCCGCCGCTGGATGTTCTTCTCTCTCCTTCTCGTTTGGGGCCTCGACGAATTTCAAGGTCACGACCGGCGTATACCCGACCGACAAGCCGCCCGCGATCAATAAAACCGTATATATATGTATGTTACGTGTATTTACACCACGCACTTACCCAGGTTCTTAGTGTGCCGTGGAGAACACGCAGATTTCGAACGAATTTTGCGGTAACGAAACGAGATCGACGCCGGTAATAAACGGTATTAAGCGAGAAGAGCGCTGAATCGAGTCGAAACCACGCCGATGTAAGTTTTTCGGTGAACGCGCGTTGAATGATTCACCAATGAATGTAACCGCTGGACGTGGGGGGCTGAATGCATCTCCGGCGTAAAATAGACGGCAATGGATCGCGTGCCGGACGGGAAAAACAATCGAAGTGCGCCATGGGTATCCTAGGAGACAACGTGATAGACGCGTAGATTCGGTTACCGCCATTCGGCTAGGGAAGGACATGGCGGGAAAATCGCTTTCGAAAATTTCCAAGGATTTGCGTAAGGTCACGTCGATCGAACGGCGATTTTTTCTGTGCCGATGGCTCGGAATATGCCGGGTTGTGCTGTAGTGTTTGTTGTTTACTCCCCGTTTATTCGTTTTGATAAAATCGGGTCCCCGGTTGTAGCGCGCATGCGCGATGCCTCCTCATCCAACATCGTATTATAATGCATACCTCTAAAACTAAAGCGTAACCAAAATACACCGCGGTATCGCTAGTAGTGATAAACGATTTCGTGAAGTGCGGACAGGGAAAAAAATCAAACAAACACGTACACACGACACGAATACGCGAGGATCCAAGGTGTGATATGTTTTTCGGGTTGGTCGGGTCGCAAAGAACTTTCTTGGAGGTCTTCGGCGATGTTCTGCACGATTGTCACGAGTTGGAAGTGTTTTTCGTGAGCGGTAAGTGATTTTGCTTGTCTCGTACGGAGGAACCCGGCTTTAACAAGTCGCCTGTTGTGCGAGGATATGGCCCGATTGCTATGTACGATTTCAATTAACAGCGCTGGTTATCTAACGCGATTTGAATGATTTTCAACGCGTTACTACGCTTCAAAACGTTGTCAGCAACGATAATCGAATATCAAATGGAGAAAAAAAAAAAAAAAAAAAAAACAATCTACGGGATAATCACGAAACGTCACGTTCAATTCGATCTAATTCATAACCATTGTCGCGGACGATTTTCTCCACCAATTAACTCCAATAAATTAATCCAAAGGAATTGCTCGCGATCTCGAAATCAAACAGATGTTACGCAGATTCGATTCGATGCAAACCCGACGGCGTGAAAACCAAAAAATAGATTTTTCGATCGAAAAAACCGTTTTCGAAGGACTCACGAAAATGGCGCAAAACCCCGTTGTCCAAAACATCAGATCGGTCTGCAATCCATTACAATGCGATAGAAATACAGGGATTATCGTAATATTGCGCATTTTTCATTTTTAATTGCGAATCGCCCCCCGTAAATTTCGAATTAATTCGAAATATAGCGAAATGAAGGCGGGCTTTTTGTACAGATATCTAAGACACTTGGGAAAAACAAAAGAAAATGTCTGATGCGGCGAAATTTTCAAAATGGATACGTTAATTGTAATTTGAAAAATTCGGTTGATATAATATTAATATTGCAAGAAATAAAATTGTGATTGATTTTTCCCGCCAAAAAAATATTTTTGACTTTCAATTTTTCTTTTTTATTCATACCTATTATTAATGAAAATTATATTGCTTATTTTTGTGTAAAAATCAGTAAAAAATAATATTTTGGGGGAACTATATAAAATATATATTTATCTTTTTCTTTTTCAATTAATAACCTAAAAAAATATTGATAAATCCACGTATATATAGATATGTTTGTATATTTATTAAAATTAAATCCATGTTTTTTATCGCAGCAATTAGTTGATCCCTTGTCAAAATTAATCCAATTTTTTAATTGTAAAAAAAAAAATGTAAACTTCACAATTTTGTACAATTTGGTGCAGTTGGCACCTAACGAAAATTTTAACGAAAAAAAAAAATAGGGCTTATTAGTGCTGCTAATTGCTATATATTTTTTTTAATTTAATTTAATTTTTTAATATATTTTTAAATTTATCAAGTATGCCTATTATAAATGAAATTTGAAGACTTTCAATTTTTTTTTTTTTAAACAGAATTTTGACACGTGCTACAAGGTTATATAGTTTAGTAAATATTGTAAAGCCTGCTGTTGTTAAATCTTTCGAAACTCGTTAATTAAAAAATATTTTAGATTGTTTTTCTTTATTATTCAAAGGTCATTTCCAGTCTACAAAATCAAAACTACGAATTCGCATATTTCATAAAGAGGAAGATTAAAACTAGCGAGGACATTTGTAAAGGCGGAACGAAGAAATTTGGTCCATTTTATTAATTAAAATTTGCTACCGGTTTCGTGTTACTAACACATCTTCAGGTAGAAAGAAATCGAGTTTGACAATTTTATATTAACTCGATTTCTTTCTGCCTGAAGATGTATTAGTAACACGAAACCGGTATAAATTTTAATTAACAAAAGAAATTTTTTCATCCTACCCTCAAGTTTATATCCATATTAAGAGTAAAAAAAAAGCAATAAGACTTCTAATAAAACAAAAAAAAGATTTTTTTATATTCTATTAAAATCGTCCAACAGTTTCGAGTTTAAAGAAAAGTTTGCAGCATCAATAGATAAAAGAAAACCTTTGGACTTTGAAGTAACAGATGGTGGGAAAGGCTCACTACTTATTAGTAGTGCTGGAAAGAAAACTACGCATATTTTGTTGAGAATTGAAAAAAATTATTAAAAAAAAATAAAGGTATTTTTGAAATTTCATTTTTAGTGAATAAAGAAAACCACGTGCAAATATATAATAATAATAATAACCCTGCCATGAAGGCAAATAAGTAATTTTAGCTTGAATTTCAAAAATCCCAAATTTTAAAAAAATATAAAAATAAATAAACAAATAAATAAATAAAAATGTGGTTATTTTCAAAAAATTTGGATAAATGTTATTGTTTTGCTACGAACCCTTAAATTTAATTTAATTAAAACTTGAACACGTCATAATAGCATGTAGGTAAATTCATTAATATTTTTGGAAAATATTTTGAATTTGAATATCTTTGAGAGTGGAATTTGTTCTCCCAAACAAATGAAAATTACATTTCAAACAACAAAAACAACAAAATTTCAAATAACAACCGATTAAAAAATTATAAAAATCAGGTCTCTTACTTTTTGCACTTTTTAGGTTATGGAAACTTTTAACTTACTTTTAACTGAATTTAAAAGCGGGTACTAAAATCCTGCATCAAATATTTTTAATTGGGAGTGCGAAAGGAACAAACCGAGACATACTAGATTTAAATAATTTGAAAAAAAAAAATAGCTGTCGAAATAAAAATAAAACTTATTGTGCTCTTTTGAACGGAAAGCCTTGGATACATTTTTTTTTTCTTAGTTGTAACCTTCCATTATTCCAACTTCCAGTTTTGTTCAAATGTTTTAATATTCCCTTTGAAGAATTTAGAAAAAAGTACCTAACACTACAAATTTAAACCTCCTTATACAATCAATATCGATAGATAAAAGCTATTATCTAAAATCTAAACGCCCTGTATATTCCTAATACTTGTTTGAATTGCTTCAAGAAGCCGGACTCTAAACCATTTAAATCACTTCAAATTACTACACCCGGTATTGTTTGATACAATTTCCTTCGAATTACTCATCTCATTTCTTTCCTTCCAGATTAAAGAATGTCGGCCGATACAGAGGCCCATAGTATGCAGGCGCCCATACAGCAGCTTATGCCTGATTTGACAAGTTTGAGTTTACTTCATCGACCATCGCAGGGGTTAACAAGGACCCACAACATGCAACCAGGTGAGAATTCTTAACTAACCATTCGATTTTAATTGATTATCAAATGAATTTCGGATATTTATTTAGAAATAATTAGTGAATTTTAGTATCGGTCACATTTTACAACATAGATTTGTACTAAACGGAAAGGATTCTTAGATTATCAAGCTGTAATATACCATTAAATAAGCTATAAATAATATTCTCTAATGCTTATGCTCGGTTGTAACCGATTTATGAATAATTTAAAGGTTATTGCAGCGTTTGTTAATACGTAAATATTTTTTATACTCACATTGCTTATAACTTGCATTCTAAGTACCCAAAATTAATAGCACCGAACTATTTCAGCTAATTTTACATATTCTTTCTCTGCAATACATGGTGGAACCGTTACACACGATTTCAATTCTATAATACGCTTGATTTTGACAGTTGCAAGTGCTACCAACTTGAAATCGTGAACCGAGGATGAGTTTGCTGTTTCGTTCAGTGGTGACAATCGTCGAACATAAATTATTCTAGCTTGCTCGGTTAAATGAAGTTGTTTTCGTTAAATTTATGGAATCATGCTTACATATGAGCATATTTACTTAGTGATTATATTGTTTATTTACCATTGCTTTTATGTATTTTTCAAATCAATTTTGTCTGTTAATTTTCTTGTTTTTTGTAAAGGTTGCAAGTGGTAGCGTTTGCCACACTGATTCATTTTGAAATTTACCAGGTTTACAATTATTCTGATTTATTTCTTACGAACTGAATGGAAATAATTGGTAAATAGTAATTTTAAAATTAATATTTTTATATAGAATTCAGTTTTTAACGTTTATTATTTAAAATTATCCCAGAGAGAAAAGAATTTAAATTATTTTTACGGTTATTTTTTATTTCGGAAACTTTTAACGTTTGCCACACTGATTAACATAATCTCACGTGTAAAATAAACGTAATCATCTTAAAATTCACACACGAAATACGTATAAAATATTATTTAAATTTAAATCTAAATTATTCTACGAAATGTTAATTAAATTAAAAAAAAAACTGATCGTTAGCATTCTTTATTAATATATTCCGAGGAATAGAAAAAAAAAAGAAACCGTCTAGAAGTACACTTACGTTCGGTTCCCTTCGGCTGCGTTCGGACGCGCGTGACGTCACATCCCAATTGCAAATGTCTGCTACTCTTTGTAACTGAAATAGACAGTTTTTGGTTTGTGGTGTGTTTTAGTGCTTGTGCGCTTGTTATTTTACTACAAAAATGTATCCAGGACCCGGAGGACGTAAGTCGAGTTTGTGTAGAATTATCCTAGGCGCTCTTGGAAATTCGTCGATGCTATTTTGTTTCTTAACCTAAATCGTAACAGGCCAAGATACGGAGTTTAGAGACATAAAACGTAAATTCGGATGTTACGACTAACTTTATTGGACTTTTTAGGAATTTTTCGTTTTATTTCGGCATTTTTACCGGATTAAAATGAGGATCTGTGCGTTTTAAGCGTTTCTTTGTTGGAATTTCGAAGGGGAAAATAGGTTTTTAAGTTGTGTTTTGTGTATGTATGCGTCTTGATAGTTTACATGTGTACCTATGATACAATAGCGAATATCGCTCGGAAAAAGAAATAAGGTCAACCTAATAATAAGCGATTCGCTTTGTTGAAAACGTAATTTCGGCAATATTTAAGGTACATCCGTCTCGAAAGGAAATCGTACTTCAATAAAATTTCGATTAGGTCTCTTTTAATAACCCGAAATATCTCGAATAACCTTTCACTCGATACCCGCCGTATCCGTACAGCTTAAAGTTCGCCTTCGTTGCGAATATTTTTGGAGAATTCCGAACTTCAATGTAAATTGTTTATATCTGGGGGAGGTTGAAAATTTCTCGTATAACCCAGACGTCCCCAAACTCTCCGGAGTTCATTGAACTCTGACCCGTGTCTCGTGTAGTCTAGGCTTTGCCTTATTGATTTAGTTCGCGTCCCGAAAATATTTTCGTGTTCGTTTTAACACTAGGTATAATATCGGAAACGGAACTGTTTCCCCCCCGTTACTTGGAAAAACGGTCGATTTCCACCAGACAGTTCGATCGAATACGATATAGTTGGACATTTAAAATAACCTTGTCTTTCAGAATGCTTACCAATTGTTTTTTTTTTTTTTTATTGGCAATGATGTAATGCTAAAAGGATTACGTTACTAAATCATCTGGTTATAGCAATATCGGCGAGAATTTGTTTAAAATTGCCCAGATTAGTCATGTGTTTGTTTATGGGTTATATTTTATGGTAGTAAAGTTATTCATCATTATTCACTTTTTTTTTTATTTGATTTGAATGAGTGGTTCTTCCCCGTAAAATTTTGATGTTCTGTTAAAATCATGCAAGGCATCCCCCCAGGGAAAAGTCAATCTTGTTGATTTTCATTTAATCCTTCCACAGCAGCAAGGTGCTATGTGTCCTTTGAACTCAATGCTTGGAAGCCTTTCTCGTTTCTCCAATATGGGCTTTATCACAGTCGGTGCATGCAATTTTGTAAATTTTCGACACCCGGGTTTATCTTTCGGATTGCCTAGAAGGTTTCTGAGTTTCTTAAAGGCTTTACTAATTACCTTTTGATGTACAATGAAAGGGAAGTTTTGCAAATAAATTTCTTATTACGGGTGTCTGCTGTGTAATTTCTCACCTATTGCAGATGAATGCGACCATTATAAATACCTACATTTTTTTTTTTATAAATTTCTTTATTGCACCTATTATTTAATTAATTTATTAATTTATAGTGTATTCTACTGGCTACCCTGGGGCAGAATATTTGTATTCTTTCTCAACATATAGAAATGAAAGAAGATACATATACGCTGGCTCTGCCCCAGGGCAGCGCCAATGGAGGAAAGAAACTTATCATGGGGATTTCGTGTTATTCATAGTGGTTACGATCTATCATAATTAAATTAAATGTCGCGATAAAGAATGCGTTTTATTAACTTTATTTTCTATTAAAATCCATCTTTTCCATTATTTAGAACATAACCTCAAAATAACATTCTTCATTAAAAATAATACCTAAAAAACATAGTGCCAAGAAAAACAACGTAAACTTGGTTATTTTTCTATATAAAAGTTTTTAGGTTGGTACTTTACCTCAATTGCAAAAATATTTCCAGATTTCAAGCGATAGCGATTTTTTTTTAAATCACGTAATATTTATTATTAATTACTTTAATTGCAGCAATTTTTTATAATATAAAACTAAATTTCATAAAATTACACATACTACATGGCGACAAAATGTAAGGTTATGTAGTGCACGGGCATAGCATAGGATAGAATTGACATTTTGGGGGCTTTTGTATGACTGGAGGAGGGGGTTAAAAAAATTGAAAAATGATCTACGGGGTGGCCATAGCCCCTCTCTGCCCCCCTCTGGTTACACCCATGACTTCCTACAAAAATAATTCAAATTCTGGATTTAAACTGCTCTTACACACGTACCGATCCAATTTAGTGAACATTTCAACAGTTAAACGGTTAAAGGACGTGAAAAGTATTTTTTGATGAATTCAAAATTCAGTGTAGCCAACATAATTTATTCCGTCAATTTTACAAAATATTTTTTTAGCTCAACGTTGAGAATTGTTTGAAAACAAGGTTTTTTTAAATTGTCTTAAAGCTAAATGATTACTTCGGTTATGCTACGCTCATAGTTTATAAGCCGATAATGTTGATTTTGTTAATTAATGCGACTTCATAAATAGAGAATATTCGATATTATTTTATTCCCCATCGTTTCGACAATTATATTTCGCAATATTTCAGCATCGCCGGGCGGAAAGAATATTCCGTTTAGGTATTTTTATCTGTTCCGTTTTCAAGGTTGCCGCGATGTGAAAATTCATGGTTTTCATGAGGCACATGACACCATTTATAATGCGCTCGCCTTTTCCAGTGTATTTGTACAAGTACTCGAGATTTAATGTTGAAATAAAATTGATATTTACGATTTTCGATCATAAATATTTGTTTTTCAATTAAGATCGTGATACGGGCCTTCTATTAGATTATTTATAGCGCGAAATGTTATAATACGTACACTATCGCTCATATTAGTTCGGATTTATGAGAGTTGCAACTCGTTACAAGCAAATATTTCTTTAATTAATTGTTACAGGATGTACATGTACATCCTATAGTTGTGAACCAATTCTGTTAAAAGTTAATAAAACAAATTGCTTACCATCAAAGTGGGTATTCAGTGTGTCAAATTTAGTAAATTTATGTTTATATATTGTCAAATTATAGACATCTGCTAGTAATAGTATGATATAAATTTTATATTTTGATTCTCGAATTTATTTAAGCGTCCCGACTAATATGCGCGGTAGTGTACATATCTCAGGTTTGTTTTTTGCAGGATTCTTATGCACTTACCTAGTTGTGTTTATTTATTCGTTTGTGTCTACGTCTATGAGTAATGTATTTAGAGAATCGACCGTAAAATTAGGCATGCATACAATGGGTTGCGATGATTTAGACCTTGGCGAAATTGTTCAGGTACAACGTATTTGGTTTTAAAATTAGGTTGAAATTAAAACATAGTTTTAACTTCATATCCGGATTTATTTTTTAATGCGGAATGCACAAAAAAATGTCCAAAGGAAGAAGAAACTCGTTCGATTGAAGTTGTTTCCATAGTTTTTTACAATTTTCTATTGATATTAATTAATAAAAAAATATTCTATTAAAGAAGTCCAATTCTTTTGGAAGAAGTACCATTAAATTTGTGAGAAATAAATTTAAATTTAGCTACTGGCTCGCGAATCTTGAACAACCTGTATAGTATATTTAAAGCCTCAATAATAGAGAAAATTTACACCTTTCTCTCAAAGAATGACGTTCCGATAGATGAAAGGTCGTCCAAAATCGATTAGGCCTTATCTATGAACTAATGAACGTCGTACACCTAATTTCCTCATTATACTGCCATAATTCCGATTTTACGATAGTAAAAAAAACCATTTTCTTAGTTCCAAAATGGCTAATCAAATTAAAATTAGTTCCATTATTGCCAAATTCCCTGTACGTGGCCGTAAATCGCCCAGTTACGTAATCTTTTATGTTCGGGAATTTTGAAGACTCTTATCTAAATCTACGGATTGAAGGTCGTAATTTGCACTTGTGAACATGAAATTGCGGATTCAAATAGGTTAGTTGTGAATGTTTAAAGTTAAAAGCAGGACAGATGCAATGTGTATTGAACTAAATTGGTTTCTTGGTTTATTCCTCCGTCTCTTATCCATGTGCCTTTATGCTAGATAGAACATCCTGTATTTTATTGTGTTTTTGAATGCTTTGCTTCGACACTTCCTATCTTAGCTTAGTTTTTGCGATAAAATTAGAAATCATTTAACGTTACCAAATTTGATTCAGATTCTTTTTAATTTTTTCTTTTAATAAACGTGATTTCTGGTGGAGAGGTTCTATGTAAAATATGTCCTCTTTTACTGAATTAAATATGAAACTACGAAGAAAACTTTTTCGTTTAAATTCGTACGCATCTGCAAAAATGACGATGTAGCAACGCTGCTTTCAGTGTTAAAATAATATATCTTATTCTTTTCATATTACAGCGGGACAACCAACAACACCACTGGGTACCACAAGCACAGCAGTGGCCTTACCTAGTACAGCCGGAACATCGCTAGCGACTGTACCACCAACAACAGATCCACCACATTTCCAATGTCCCAGACGGCCAAATCTAGGCCGCGAAGGCAGACCAATAGGCTTAAAGGCCAACCATTTCCAAATTACCATGCCACGCGGTTTTGTGCACCATTATGACGTCAGTATACAACCTGATAAATGTCCACGGAAGGTAATTTTGATTTTCGCACCCTTTAGACATTCAATATCTCGTCCAGTATTGACTAATTTTTCTCCATCTTCGTTCTAGGTCAATAGGGAAATTATAGAAACGATGGTACACGCTTATAGCAAAATTTTCGGTACGCTAAAACCCGTGTTCGATGGTAGGAACAACCTGTACACTCGCGATCCACTGCCAATAGGGAATTCCCGCGAAGAACTCGAGGTCACGTTACCGGGCGAAGGGAAAGATCGTCTTTTTCGAGTTACAATCAAATGGGTAGCTCAAGTATCGTTATATAGTCTGGAAGAGGCATTGGAGGGTCGAACCCGACAGATCCCCTACGAAGCCATCATGGCGTTGGACGTAGTTATGCGCCATCTGCCGTCGATGAGCTATACCCCCGTTGGGAGGAGCTTCTTCAGCAGTCCGGAAGGGTATTACCATCCATTAGGTAAGTGTTGTAGCTCGTATTGTATTTAACACATTTGTTACATCGTGGTCCTAAAGCTCAGCGCCTAACGCGTAGTCATCTTTTTCCTGCCCAAATATCCAGTCAATACATGACAAATGCGTTCTTTGGAGATGCTCACAGTCCATAGATTCTCAATGAGGGCGGTACCGCCTCCCAATGGACATTAAAGCCTTCCATGGAGGCGGTAACCGATCCAGAGGCAAGGCAATTAAAAGCAAAACAAGATTTTACCAGTTGCTCGATATTAATCGAGGAAATAGGTTGAAGAAGCTGTCCAGTGACCGAATTCATAAATTATTCGAATTCCGCGCGCCCAACTTTTTTGACAATCGACCTTGACCACAAAATACTTAGCTTTAGTTTGTAAAAGAGATTGTAATGTATTTTAATATTAACATCTTTCAAATTCTTTTACATACAGGGGGCGGACGAGAAGTTTGGTTCGGGTTCCATCAATCAGTTCGACCAAGCCAATGGAAGATGATGTTAAATATTGACGGTAAGCATGTACTTTTTTTTTAAATAATTTTTACTTTAAAGCAATTAAAGAGACCGAAATGTTGCGGAAGTTTTCATGGCTATTCTTCGGAATATTATCGCCATCTAATTTACAATTTTTGTATTCTGAGCGAATAGGCTCGTTTCTGTCGGCAAAATTAAAAAATTCCCAAGTTCATGCTAGGACACCTTCATATTTAATCTTGTGTATTCTTTTGTTTGCAGTATCGGCGACGGCGTTCTACAAAGCTCAACCGGTGATAGAGTTTATGTGCGAAGTGCTAGATATAAGAGACATAAACGATCAACGTAAACCGTTAACGGACAGTCAGCGCGTGAAATTTACCAAAGAGATTAAAGGACTTAAGATCGAGATAACGCATTGCGGCACAATGAGACGTAAATATAGAGTTTGTAACGTTACGCGGCGGCCGGCTCAAATGCAGTCTTTCCCCTTGCAGCTCGACAACGGACAGACCGTCGAGTGCACGGTCGCCAAGTACTTTCTCGATAAGTACAAGATGAAGTTGCGCTATCCGCATCTACCCTGTTTACAGGTAAAACTGTTACACGCATGTCTGCATATAAAAACTAAACTTGTCTATTTTAATTTCGTCTTTTTGCCAACACAACGTTTCGGTAGTACCATCATCAGTGTTGCAAGTTCAAGCAAATAGTACTTTTACCATTGATTGAAAGAAAATGTTGGTACAGATCCTCCAAAGCAATGCTCCCGATATGTCAATGACCACAATATAACCAATAGAAAGAAGCAATCAGCATCTTGGAAGTGTCTCGTGAACAGACTTTCGTTGGGCTGGAAGTAGCCAAACAGTGATTGTTGCTTAGTTTCCGCCTTGTTCGAATATATCCAAGTTTCGTTATCTGTTATGATGTTGTATACGGATTCTCCCGAATTCTTTTAGCATTTCCTTACGCCCGTTGACACGAACCTTTCTTTGTGCTTGTTAGGTGCTGTGTTAGCTCTGCTTCAAAATAACAAATTTGAGGAAAATATCAAAATTCAATTAGCGCCATCTAGCGTCGTTTGTGAAAACTTACTGCTACTTGCATTCAACATATTTCCTATGAACTTTTGGCCCTTCCATTGAAGGATTTTGACAGGGACAAAATCTTTTTTTTTGTCCCATTAAGTTGATTTTGAATGTAGAGATTTAAGTTAAATAATTATTTTGACATTATTAACAATATGTGATTTATAGTTGCCTGTTGTTTTTTCGATATTTTTAGGTTGGACAGGAACATAAGCACACCTATTTACCTTTGGAAGTATGTAATATAGTGGCGGGACAGAGATGTATCAAGAAACTGACTGACATGCAGACATCAACCATGATCAAAGCGACGGCAAGGTATGAAACACTCTGGGATATATTAATTTATTAGCTAAGAGGTCTCTTAAAGCGGATCGTACACTGCAATGTAAATTTTAACGCGGTGATGTTATCTTGATTTTTTTCTTAAAACTACCTTCTCTATCTCGGTTTATAGATCAGCACCGGATCGCGAAAGGGAGATCAACAACCTGGTACGACGCGCCGACTTCAACAACGACGCCTACGTCCAAGAATTCGGGTTAACGATAAGCAATACGATGATGGAGGTCCGCGGAAGGGTGCTTCCTCCGCCGAAGTTACAATACGGAGGCCGGGTTGCCTCTCTCAGCGGACAGGTGGGCTGGCACGTTAGTTTCCGTTCCGTATTACTTTTTTTAGTTTATAGCGCTCTGAACGATACGCTCACTTTTTGGCTTTAGAAAAATGGTAAACGGAAAGAAAAAAGACAGCAGGAAATTCGCATTTTTTTTTAATGTTATTTAGATAATCGAAAGACTTTTTTTATACTTACTTAGAGTGCTGTAATCGTATCCATCCCTTCTACCATTTAGATTTTTAGACGTGCGAAAATTTTTAACCATGCTACAATTGTGGAAGGTATCTTTTAGCTCATTAATCCGATGTAACTTGTCGAGTATTTAATTTGCTAACACGAGTTGAACATCTTAACAATTTAAAAATTTGAGTGATGTCTAATTACGATTTGAGCTAAATTTGAGTTCAATTTCTACCGAGTTTAGTTGGATCGAATTGGTCTCGTAGGTTGGTGTAGTGGCTTCGAGAATTATGTAATTCTTCCATTCATATGGCTAAATAATATCAAGAATTATCGGACACACATTTATGTAAAACAACTAATAATTTTGTCAGTTTAAGATTGAACATCTCGGCAGCGGTAAGTTTCTTCGATTTAGAAACATATCGACCAGAAATAGCTTTAATTTCCGGAATTAAATGGCGCAACTAACTCGAGAAAATGGAAGATTAATTTGATACTTCTCCTTATATGCAGCGGTTGTGCTGGTAAATTGTACACGTTTCACCACGAGAAATTATATTTTATAAAGTGTTTGCAATATGGGTAGAAAAAAGCAATTATCCTTGATAGAAAGGGGTAAAGTTCTAGCCTGGCACCAGGATGGTGTTAGTAAGAAGGAAATCGCTCGTCGGTTACGAAGAAGCGATCATTCCGTTAGAAATTTCCTAAAAGATCCGGAAAATTACGGCAAACCAAAAGGCCAGGGGCGACCGAAAGCTGTAAGAGAACGGGATAAACGCATGGTATTGCGGTGTGCATCCAATTCTTCTGCGTCGGCGAGAGTTATTGCAGAACAGGCGGGGGTACAAACGCACGTGCGTAATGTTCAAAGGATTTTAAAGGCGTCACCGGTAATATCACAGAACAAAATGTTGAGAAAACCGCCACTTTCGGCGAAACACAAAGCGAGGTTGGGATTTGCTGAAGAACACGTATCCTGGAAGAAACAATGGGAAAAAGTTATATTTTCCGGTGAGAAACGTTTTAATTTGTACGGACCGGATGGGTACTCGCATTATTATCATGATCTGAGAAAGGAACCAAAAGTGAAAATGACCGGACAATTAGGGGGTGGATTTGTGATGATATGGGCAGCGATTGGATTTCGCGATAAAAGTGGGATAGTGTTTTGCACAAACAAAATGACATCTGTGACGTATAAAGATTTATTGCGTGGCAATCTTCTACGTTTTGGAAACCAATGGGCCGGGCGCAATTTTGTTTTTCAGCAAGATAACGCACCAATTCCTAAAGCAAAAACCATTACTGAATGGTTTAAAGAGAAAAAGATTAAAACTTTACAGTGGCCGGCACGGTCACCAGACTTAAACATTATTGAAAACATGCGGGGTGAATTGGCACGTCGCGTTTATGGCGGAGGCCGTCAATATTTCACGGTACAGGAACTGAAAACTTCAATAGTGACGGAATGGCGGAATATCCCTCAAAACTATGCGTTAAATTTATATAAATCTATTAATAACAAACTATTGGAAGTGATTAAGAACAACGGAGGATCTACGCATTACCGATCACTCATTTGTTGATTTTTGTTTTACATTTGCAACAGAGCGTCTAAATTTTTGTCGCAGAAATTGTTTAAACATTGGAGTAATAATTTATTATTTAGTTCATATATTACTGGAGGAGATATTTTTAAGTTTGTTTTACTTTTATGAATAAAAACTTAACGAACTTTAGATTATTCTAATAGTAATAGTGTTTCGAATTTTCAAAGCAAAATTACAATAATTGCATCCATAATTGTAGCATAATAGCTGTTGTCTCTTTTCTTTTTAACTAACACTGGTGTTGTTGGAATTTCATGTTGTGTGTGTTGTTCGTTGGGTGTAATTTTGACATTGATTGATGTACAGATTTACCTTCGACGGTCTCAAGGATCTGGTGGGGTAGTATAACAGACATTTTATAACTTAATGCCTTTCACACTTCTCAAATTATATGCTTACAATTATATATACATAAATTATTTACATTCAATAAATAGTGAATTCTATTAATTTGGGTGGTGTGAAAATATACTATTTCTACTCGTATTTACACATATTTATTTAACATTTCTTCACATTTTTTTCTTTATTTAAACATGGCGAAAAATAAATAGAAATATGTGTAAATATTGCTAATTAACTAATCATGTAATGCTGAAACTGGCATTTATATTACATAAGTAGATTGGTGTTGTTTGTTGTTATAAATGTTTGATGTTATAATTGTTTATAAACGTTTAAGTTTAGCTGGTGATTATTTTGGAGATAAGGTACTGTTGCTTGTCTTCTGCGTTTGAAAATCTGTCTAGCGATCTAAATTAAAACCAAATACTATACAGGGTGTGCTATTTTAACTATTTTTTTTTTGTGGAAAGGTACAATCTATCACAACATTAAATAATTTTCTTCATAATATTCTTTTAAAGCGTTCCGTTTAATTTAATACATTTTTTTAATGAATCCCATAAAATCGCACACCCTGTATACTTACATAATCTATAAACAGCTTCGCTATTGAGGTTAAAGGTAAAATAAAATAGTTTACTAATCAGCTTCGAACGCGTCCGCCTTCTGAATGTGTTCTCATCTTCGTTGATGTGCAAGTCTTGGTTATGATTACAGAGCAAGCAGCAAGCGATGCCCAATCAGGGCGTTTGGGATATGCGCGGCAAGCAGTTCTTCACCGGTGTCGAGATTCGCGTGTGGGCGATCGCGTGCTTCGCGCCGCAGCGGACGGTCCGCGAGGACGCACTGCGCAACTTCACCCAGCAGCTGCAGAAGATCAGCAACGACGCCGGCATGCCGATTATCGGCCAGCCGTGCTTCTGCAAGTACGCGACGGGTCCGGATCAGGTCGAGCCGATGTTCCGCTATCTGAAGAGCACCTTCCAGAGTCTACAATTGGTCGTGGTGGTGTTGCCCGGCAAGACGCCTGTTTACGCGGAGGTGAAACGTGTGGGTGATACGGTGCTGGGTATGGCTACCCAATGTGTGCAGGCTAAAAATGTTAATAAGACGTCGCCGCAAACGCTTTCGAATCTATGCCTGAAGATCAATGTTAAGCTGGGAGGGATTAATAGCATTTTAGTGCCAACGATTAGACCAAAGGTAAGAGGATATTAAATCTTAGGAGAAATGGCGAGCGCTGGGGGTAATAGAGCCTATTTTTACATCGGTCGAGTAAATTAAAATTAAATACTCGGCTGGCATAAACGGTTGGCCGAGTAACTAGGCAAATAATTGGACGAGCCAAGTGGTAGAGCGGACAGCATAGTAATGCGCTTTTGCCATCTCTCTTGGCGTGTACAGTACATCCCTGTATATTTCTGAACGAAACAAATTGTGTGATGATATTCCAGATATTTAACGAACCTGTCATATTCCTGGGTGCGGACGTGACACACCCACCGGCAGGCGACAATAAGAAACCTTCAATCGCAGCTGTGGTAGGGTCGATGGACGCTCATCCTTCAAGGTACGCAGCCACTGTTAGAGTGCAGCAGCATCGTCAAGAAATTATCCAAGAATTAAGTTCGATGGTTAGGTAAATGACATCTCATTATCCGCTACTTCGACCGCGACTAATTACTTCTTATCCTTAACATTGCAGGGAACTGCTAATAATGTTCTACAAATCGACTGGGGGTTATAAACCGCATCGCATCATTTTGTACAGGGACGGCGTTTCCGAGGGTCAATTCCTGCAATTGCTACAGCATGAATTGACCGCCATTAGAGAAGCTTGTATCAAGCTTGAAGCTGATTATAAGCCGGGTATAACGTTTATTGTGGTACAGAAGCGGCATCATACGAGACTGTTTTGTGCCGATAAGAAAGAACAGAGTGGGAAAAGTGGGAATATACCCGCTGGTACGACTGTTGACGTGGGAATCACACATCCGACGGAGTTCGATTTTTATTTATGCAGCCATCAAGGAATACAGGTAAATTGAAAGTGTGAAATATTTTCCAACGTTATTAATCACGTGAAAAAATGTCCCGCATTAAGGATTCCAACCTGACACCTGCCATTGCCCGTGTTAACCACTACGCCACGAACTTCTTTTTTAAGAAAAAAGAAAAACAAACGTAATTATACGAGATATCTTTTTATGCGCAGGGCACATCGAGACCGTCACATTATCACGTCCTCTGGGATGATTCCCATCTGGACTCGGACGAATTGCAATGCCTGACTTACCAGTTGTGTCACACCTACGTGAGATGCACGAGATCTGTTTCGATACCGGCGCCGGCGTACTACGCCCATCTGGTAGCTTTCAGGGCGAGGTATCACCTGGTCGAGAAGGAACATGACAGGTACTTTTCCAAACTGAATGTAATTTCGATTTTGATTTTTTTGCATCAAACACACCTCTTGGCTATTAAAAATTGCGAAGATATACAGGGTGTATTCGAAATACGATATTGCAGTATGTTAGTAATGCATCTCCCCGAGAATAGATTTATTTATTTCATTATTGTATTTCGAATACTCCTCGTTGTAAATGTTGAATTGTTGGGATGTCTAATCGTTATAATTAAAAAATTATGTATAGAACCGTGTCGCAAACGTTAGCGAGTTAAAATATTCGACTCATTACGTCATTAGTACAGGGTGCTTTTAGGAAAAAACGGTTTGTTAGTTTCATATTCTTTAATTATAATTTTTTTTTTACAATTGTATATTTAATACAGTTGTTGTGGGGGTTCAGCACATGAGAAGGAAATTCTGGTATCACAGAAGAGAGCCGTTAGGGCTGTTGCTGGTTGTAAACTTAACGATTCTTGTAGGCTAAAATACTTTCCATCCTAAGTTCGTCGTCCATAAATTTTGCATCCTTTAGTGTTTCTCTGCGATTTCAAAGAATACTAGATCTAAATTATAAGGTGGATGGTCAATTTATATGAAGCCACATTCAACAACAGTAGCTTTAGGAAGTCTTGATTTACGGACCGGTACATTATCGTTGGGCAACAGCACACTTGGCGTCGGTTTTCCCCGCCTGTTCACATTAATAAAACCCTTGAGGCGTTTCCTCTTATCGTACTACCCTTATTTATTTTTCCACCAATTATTTTTCCTGCAGAAGGGATGACTTTAAACTTCTGAGGGTGTTGGATCCTTTAATATGCCACTGCATGGATTCTTGTTTCGACTCAGGATCCAAATTATGGATCCGGTGACGAGTCACTTGATAATTAAATTTAGCTCGTCTCCACAAACCATCAAAAAATTGTTCACCACGTCTCCATCCGGAGACGCAAGGTGCTCGCGTCGAATTCTAGAGACCGTGGTTTCTGAAGCTTCTTTAATCTTGCATCCTGCAGTACCAAACACTTGGTGGTTTTTCCATTAACATCGGAAGTGATGGCGTCAACTGGCCGACCTGGACGGGTATCGTCATCCAGTGATTCTCGGCCTTTTTTTAGCAATTGTGACTAAACGAAACTACGAAACAGAAGGGGCATCAGTCACACCGTCATCCGAATTGGGTTTACGGTTGACAGTGATTAATTAATTAAACTTGTGTGGTGCGGAGTGTGCCGGTACTTCGGTGTTGTTTGCCACACTATCCCATAGTCCTTGCTATCATTATCGTCTTCTCCCGTTTGAACGTGAATCACCTCCTAAAGCCCCTGAGATATTTTGAGCCGTCACCCCCAATGAGCCCTCTCCAAAATGAGGAGTACATATGTCGTCATCATTAGCTGCGCGAATAAAATGTGGCAGTGACGTCGGTAACTTAAACAAATTAAAAATATCCGCGAAAAGTAACTTGAGGAAAAGAAATGAATTATCATGATACTACCCCAGGACTTACGTTTGCTTTGTTAAATAGTTTAAATAAAATTTCAATTGTACAATTTTTTTCTTATTGCTGTGTTGTTTATTTCAAAATAATTATGAAGGTATCTGTTTTTTAGTCCTGAAATTGGGTTTTGTTGGGCCCTAAATCGAAGCTATAATTGCGAATATTAGCAATTGTAGTCAACAGGTGGCCGATAGTATTATATTCACTCTATTTTGGTCACTGGTTAGTTCATTCCTATAACTAAAACAGTATTACCCAAATAGAGTACATTGATGACGATATAACGAGTCGATTATTTTAACTCGCCAACTCAAAAGATGAAAACTCATCCCAATAGTTGAGTGTAGGCTTTCACGACCGTAATCCATAGTAGAAATGTCTTTCGGGTGATGTCGCGTAGTTAAAATTTTACTTGGCGTTTCGCTGACCATGCTGTCAACTTCTTCAGAAGATTTCTAAAGACTTTACAGTCAGCGACAGCATGGTCAGCGAAACGTCAAGTAAAACATTAACTACACGACATCACCCGAAAGACATTTCTACTATGAAAACTCATCCCGCTTGGGGAACAATTAATTGCATGGATCGTTCCAGCAGAAACAATCAATTCGCAGGATTTAAGAATTACATCATTCATGCTTTCTGGTGAACGTTTATTCTCTCCTCGTTCATACACTTGATTGATCAAATTGATCATACGGTACTGATGGCCTTATAACACATCGAATAAAATAAACATCCTGATAATTCACCAAAAAAAATAACAATTTTTCTTTGCTTTTTCCTTTACAACTTGATTTATTTAATTTATTTCTATAATATATTTCTATACCAATCGTACAAAGTATTCATGCAATATATGTAAACAGTTCTTTTGCTCTCAGTGGCGAGGGATCTCACCAATCCGGCTCATCGGAAGATAGAACACCGGGTGCAATGGCCAGGGCGATAACAGTCCATGCTGACACAAAGAAAGTCATGTATTTCGCTTAAAAAGGGGGGTGCGAAAGGTACGAAATGATAGATCGTATGTTACGTACAAGAAATTTAATTCCGGAAGCGAAACAGCAAACGATAAACAACAAAGCTGAGTTTACGATCCATTTTACTGCGTAGGATGCATGTGAAAACAAGCGCATTTCTTATTTATATACATACGTCGATAATCAATCTAAAAAGGAAATCGGGGGGATCATACGAACAGTTAACACATGTATGTATATAATCATTCGGAAATGAAATAGGAGTATCGTGTGGGACATTTTATTATTGGGTGTCGGATGTGTGAAAGTGTGAGAGCGAAAGAAGGCAATCTCACCCCCTTCCCTGAAAATCAATGCAATTCTTATGCGTCACCAAAAAATACAACCAAATGTTATTGCTAGTAACGATAACCCTCTTTCTTATAAAATGTAATTAATTAAATTATGTTATATTTTTAGAGTGTACGGGCTCTAAAAACCGAGAGAAACTTCATATTTTTAGCTTTATTTTACAATTAAAACATCGTGCGCGTAACATTTTACTTATTAGTCCTCAATATTCTTAATTTCTATCAATATTATCCTTGCACGTTGCTTAAACCATGCCTAGAATGTATAAATCGTAGCTAATTCCTTTTGCAACTGTAAGCCGAAAGGTATCGTGATGGTTTTTTTTATATATATATATGTGCATATATGTATATTTATGATTATAAATGCTGTACGTCTTCAAGAAAAATCTTTGTTTTGTTTTGCATCGAAAGAAGGATAATGTTAACCGATCTGTTGGTGTACGCAGTTGTAGATTAAGATGCTTTCGTTATTTCTGCTTAAATTTGGAAGTAAATACTGAATAAACACACAACGAACACACCAAGCGACATTTACATTTAATACAAGACATCAGGTGATATTACGAAGAGAGAGTGATGTTAACACGTCACAATCGTAGTGAATCGCGCGCAGTTGAATAACTCCACTTCACAAATAATAATTTCCATTTTATTTTGAGAGATGAAGTGTATTTAACTCCAAAGGGTTAAATCGCTGTTTATAAATTAATAAATAATATTTAATGTTCCCTTTAATTTGGAAGATTTAATGCTGTTACTCGGGAATTTTCAATAGTTCAACATTTTGTGAGGAAATTGTGCAACTTTGCCGCCAATTGTGCAACGTTTAAAATAAAATCAGTGGCGTCGTCCAATATGATGTATTTTTTAAATTTAAATAAATAATTAAGTGTAATGTAGAACGTTAAATGCATGTAAAATTAAATAATAAAAACGACATAAAAGTATCGGTACGCTTCGCATCACGCAAGTTTAATAAACCGATTAATCCGGGACGGCCGCTTCGAGGATGCGTGGGATCCTCATTCTCAACCGGTGACCGAAACTTGTGCGGTGTGGAGTGTGCCGATACTTTTTTGTTGTTTGCCTTACTACGCCACAGTCCTTGCTATCATTATTAGCTATTGTAATTTAACAATTCAGTTTGAACGTTAAAAATAAATAAAAAATAACTAACATCTGCATTGCCGACAACTGTCTATCGAGGAACAAAATTTCAATAGTATGTACCATACAAAATTTGTTTAAAATATACAAAACAACCTAAGGCGCAGAGTATCACTAGTGAATGAGCGTAGAATAACACCGAACGAAAGCTAATTTTACCTAATTTTTTTTCAAGCAATTCTTCCTCTACAACTGCTTACCTCTTTCAAATCGACAATGGTAATTAAATTTTCCGTGTTTTAATTCTTTAAAAGAAGAAAGCAACTAGGTATTTTATTAACAACAGTCTAATTTGTGATCTCGAAAGCGTACGCCTATGAAACTAAAGTACTCAGCCACGCCCCCAACTTGTATTGTTAGTATATATTTGTTTTTAATGTAATTTCTGCTTTCACCATCTCTTCTCTACATCACAGATTTTTTACACTTAGTATGATGTGTGTCGATAGATTTCATACATTTCTCGTACACAAAGACATGCTCTCACGAAGCTCGATGAAGCTTCAATCGCGCTTTAAAAATCATTGTGGTAGTGAGACTACATGAAAATAAGAACAAGAAACAAAATATACATAGTAATAACGGTCATCATGTGCGTTGAAGAAGGAAAATATGTAAAATTGTAAAAAAGAAAGATAACCTAAAAGAAAATCCGAAGATTTTTGTGATAATAAACGCTAACAATGTATTGTTTCAAACTTTATTGTATTTATTTTGTATATAGTGTTTATTTTTTGTGTTTGTAATGGCATTCAGTATTTATTGTTTTCTCTTTTTTAATTTTTTTTTTTGATCTTTATTATACGGGGCGTTTGAGAAGCGGACGCGTCGGGTTAGAAAGGTGGATTTGCCTCAAATAACCTTTCCAACTTAACACGTCCTATTTTGAAGCGCCCTATATATACTATTAACAAATAACGCCATAATTATTGTATTAAAATACTTCAAGAATAATACTGTATAAATTAATACCGAATTATAACTTAAAAAAAAAAACGAACAAAAAAAATTGTATAGTCATTTGTTTTCCGATCTACACTTTTGTTAATTTAAGCTTCGAAGAATTAATTCTCTCTTATTTTAGCGAAATAATTAAGGTTTATTCTAGTAAAGTAATCTGATTTTTCTTCTCTTTCTAATTAATTAAAAATTTCTAATAATCTATTAATAGTAATAAGCCCCATTTCCATTAAAAAAAAAAAAATAGGTGGGAACGGGACTTATTAACAAAAATGAAGATCGTAGCGAGTAAGGATGTAAATTAAAATAAATCTCCCCATCTTTCCCCGACAAAAAGGAACGTAATTCGATCGAATTTTTATGGAAAATACGTGAAACGCTGAAATAATAGATATTTTGTTATTCGCCTGTGAAATCCATGTAAACGCAATATTTTTGTTTCAATTTATATACGTGCGTAAAAAGAAACAAGGAAAATACGTTTAAATAAATTTTATCGTCGCATTGAATTGTACGCAAAAGGAAAAAAAAAACATTGCATTACATTTACTAATAATAATTATAGAAGTGATGGGCGGAATCGAATGATTTAATCGATTGTATAATTCATCGATTTCGATTAGTTCGATCCTTAAAATCATCCGATTCCGCCCATCGCTAAATTATAGTTTAAACGAGCGAAAAAAAGCCGCCAAATTCGTTAACTTAAAACGGGTATCTTATGTCCACTATTGCCGTTGAAATCAGTAAAAATTTTTGCAAGATCGTCTGAAAAGTGATATTTTAAAACCAACTTAAGGTACAAAAATTGCAGTCTTTCTCGATTTGAGTTTTTCATGCGTAAATAAATATAGATAAATGCGGGCGCATATTAAATCCATGATCTGACCGTATTAACGTGGGAAAGCATTTTTTTTTCATGTTGCCACTACTTTTCAGCGATTTACGTTTATAGTAGGATATAAAAAGTAACTAGAATAGAAAATTTTCAGTTGGTAGCAATGTTTAAGTTCGGGGAAATTCGTTCAAACAAATTCGGAAACTGTCAATTTGACAGTTTTTCTAACCTTAAAGTAAATTCCCTAGTAATACATTGTTACCAATTAAAAAAAGGAAACATATTACGTTCACCGAAAATTGAGATATCTGTTATATGTGTTATAATAAGAAGTAAAACAAGCAAGTAACAAACAAATAATAACACAAGAACAATAACATAACGAAAAAAAAAATGAATAGTAGTTAGATTGTAATTTGTTTATTAATTAAAATAGACAATAACGAGATATGAAAAAAAAAAAGACGAGAATATGAAACTTAATTTATTAAGTTGTTGTTATATTCACAATATACGCCATTTCTTCTTTCTATGTAAAAAGGTAAATATCTAAATAAATAATGAAAACATTCCACGTGCACAATTCTAGAGATATTCATAAATAAAACCAATTATTATTTATTAAAAAAAAAAAAAAAAAATAAAAGAAAAAAAAAAAAAACGAAATATCGGGTCACCATGCAATCAAACGTTTTACAAATTATCGATTATTATTATATATAAGCTCTTAGAGGAGATAATTTAAAAGAGAGACCTCAAGCACCTGCAATTAAAAAAAAAAAAGGCTAGGAGATAGTTTCTTGCCCTTCTATCGACTTCTCGCCAAAATGCCAAAACAGTAGTTTCGATCGATCGATGTGAACAATTAAGGTCGGATATTGCAGCTACATTTGTAGATCTCGGGGGGGCACTAGGATGTCGTTCACATCGATCGTGTCAAGCCGAGAAACGCGTCTAAACTAGTTCTTACCTTTATTTATTCTATACAAAAAAAAGGGCAAGTGTGAAGCAAGGGTTTTCAAGTAGTTGTAAAAACATTTTACTGTATCGTAGTAAGTTCGTTTATGTAGAATAAAATATCCCTCTAGTTACGTTAATTATATTTGAAAAGAGCCGGGAAAAAATATCATCTATACACTTTCTCTTATGTGGAAGAACTTAGAGATACTTATTATTATCGATGGTAATTTTATTACAAATATCAAATAATCCAAACTTAGCTTTTACTTTCCATGCTGTACATATATATGATTATGGTTAACTTGCTCTATTTTCTATATATATATATGTATGTATTTTTTTGTTTTTAGAGTAAGATAAATTAATGTGCAAAATAAAAAAAAACAGATTTGAAAACGCTTATGGTTACAGTTAATGTATATTGTTCCGTCGATGAGAAAAATTCAAATACTAAATTTAAATATTACTGCTTTAGAAGCATCTTCAATTATTGACGCTTACGGTGAAATATGAAAATTCCCTGGGAAAGGAGGCTTGCCAACTGTCGATTTGGCTTTGTTTGAAACTTGTCCCAGAGGTACGCGAATTCGTCATTAAAAGTAACAATAATTTTAATCATCAAACGTTTTAGAACTGTTCATTTCGCGGGGTTGCCAACTTAGGATACGATACGATAATTTTTTTACGCGAAACCAAATATTAAAATTAAAAACATATCGGAATATTGACACATAATAACATTTAAGGTGCTCAAAAAGATCATTTACTTTTTTTTAACCATTAAATTCTTACCAATATCACGAAAAAAAAAAAAAAAAAAAACAAAGAACGCCATCCTAAGATTAAAAAATACGCTTACTGTATCAGTATTTGAATTTCTTTCATCTTTACGAAGAGTCAATGTTGTATTCTGTTCTTTTCGGTTGATTGGTTGATTGTTTGTTTAAAAGTTTGAATTGAGTTCGGAATTCGTAGCAACAACGGATGATAAAAAAATAATATGACATGTATATTTTAAGTATTTATGTAATAGATATGTAAATGTGTCACTAGTACCTATGCGAGAAAAACACTGAGGAATATAAATTAACGCATGTCTAAGGCACTGTAATATAGTAAGAAAATCTATTAATTTAAACAGAAAAAGATGAGAAATTTCGATGAATATTTTACAAATAGATTATAAGGTGATTTATAAACGAGGAATTTTAGATATAAGATGTAATTTGTTGTCTATAATCGATTGTAGCATTTCGTTTTTAGCCGAGACGACGGTGAAGGGGAAAATTATTGACGAGATTTCGTTGTGAACAACATTTTTCTGCAAATTTTACTCGAATTTGGATTTTACAAATCGTCTCAATGTGAACCTGAATTTTAACGAAGAAAAAATTAACTTTTTAATCAACAATATTTAATTTTTTTTTCTTTCCGTATTAATAATAGCTGATCGATTCATCTCGCTCTGATCTTAAAGAACGTAGGTGCAGAAAAAATTGGTAAA